>PVKC010000867.1:0-57776 GCA_004027635.1 Crocidura indochinensis | reverse complement strand
AGAGGATATATAGAGAGCAGGAAGCCAGGATCCACCCACCCACACCCTGCGCCCTGCCCACTCAAGAGCTACGGGAAGGGCGGGGAAAACTTGGGACCCCATCTAGGAGGGGACACCCCCCCCGACACCCACCTGGTCTGGCCGCCTGGGCTGCCACCCCAGAAGGCATGGAGGCCTGGGGCCGAAGAGGGGCAGCTAGGAGCCCATCAAGGCCCCCAGCACACCCAAGTTAGAGAGCAGGCTTCGCACATGGGGCTTCCCAAAACCCCAAACTGGAAAGGACCAGCCTGCAGTTTAAGAGAGGATATATAGAGAGCAGGAAGCCAGGATCCACCCACCCACACCCTGTGCCCTGCCCACTCAAGAGCTACGGGAAGGGCGGGGAAAACTTGGGACCCCATCTAGGAGGGGACACTCCCCCCCCGACACCCACCTGGTCTGGCCGCCTGGGCTGCCACCCCAGAAGGCCTGGAGGCCGGGGGCCGAAGAGGGGGGCAGCTAGGAGCCCATCAAGACCCCCAGCACACCCAAGTTAGAGAGCAGGCTTTGCACATGGCGCTTCCCAAAACCCCAAGCTGGAAAGGACCAGTGCCTTGCCTTTTATAGAGATGATTGAGGTTCAATACTTGATATTTCATATGGTTCCAGAATACTTCTAGTAGGATTTATAAAATTAAAGATAATATAAGACATGTATATATAATTATAGATGAAGTTAAAATATATTGTTAGAGGAATTACTTAAAACCTAATGACTGATATTTATTTGTACATTAAAAGGAAAAGCATGTCAGCAGTAAGATCATCTATATGTAGTGATCAAAATTGACCTTACCAATAAGACAGTTTTAAACATACATGTAATAGAAATACAGTTTCAAAATATATAAGACAAAAATACTGTAAAGTAGAAGAAATAAAAACCATTCAATTCTAAATTAAAATATTGGATTGTTTTTTGTGCAATAACTAAACCTATTAGTAGAAATAAACATTAAAGCAGTAGTTTCAACACTTGGTCTGAGGTCTGGGGCTAGTTTTCAGAAAGAGATAATTAGCCACAATGAGCACAAAGGGCAATGTGCTTCTACAGCTTTTCTGTGATTTTCACCAAGGGCAGAGGACATTAGATCACTTAAGCAAAAAATGTCTATACTTGACACCATAAAGCTTTGCACCAATTTTTTTTCTTACTGCTATATTACAAACATAAAACTTATTTTCTCAGGCTGGAGAGATTAGAATAGCACTAGGGCTTTGCCTTGCATGCAGTCGTTCCAGGACGGATGGTGATTTAAATCCCAGCATCCCACATGGTCCCCCAAGCCTGCCAGGAACAATTTCTGAGTGCAGAGACAAGACTAGACCTGAGCATCATTGGGTGTGACCTAAAGAAACCAAAATCCTCATTTTCTGGTATAACATATATGTATATACTTATATATGTAAAATGATTGCTTGACCATTTAACTCATCTATAAAAGGTTTCAGATATAATAAAAAAAACTAATGAAAGCTCTTAAATTTTCCTCACTTTAAGAAATGAATATTTATGCCTATGGTGTAACATGGTGTCAATTAAAGGATAAGTCAGCATGTACATATATTGATATGTATTCACCTACACTTAAATAGGACATAAAACATTATATGAAATAGATTTTCTATCATTAATCATCATTGTTTTCGTATGACTGCAAACATTTGGTAAAATCTTTACTCTGCATTCAGATAACTGGCTCAACTCCATACCAACATAATATATAAAAAAAAATGTGTTTCAGAGTTGATCTTGAGCAATAGGAAATACCATTGCTTTTTGTGCATTAGGTTCGATCCTTGAGCCTTAATAGGAGTGATCCCTGAGCTCAAAGCCATGAGTATAAGCCCAATCACTGTTAGGTATTGCCTCAAGACAAACAAAAAGAAACTGATTTCAATGTCTATATATTCTCTTTATAATATAATATCCCAGTTATTTTCATTTTTATATCTTACTTTGGAATTAATATAGTTCATTTAACTCTGTATTATATGCTACACAAGGCAAGGTTTCTGCTTTATTTATTATCAAGGCAGAAGAGTTTTTTTATTATTTTTCTGTGTACTTCAAAAGCTTATGTCTACTTGATTCAAATAATTAGTGACTAAATAAAGCAGTGGCTTTTAAAATTTCAGAAAACTTACAATTTAAGGCAAGTTACACTTGAAACAACACTTATTTATAATTAGGCAACTATATTTTAATAGGTCAGTTCCCATATATTACTGTGATTTGAAAGCAGAGGTAGCAACACAATTAAAATACAAATATAACTACCACTAGAAAATGGGTGGCATATTAGTAAGCATATATACATATATATTAAGTATATGATAATGAAAATAGGATTTCTCAGTTAATTTAAATCAATGCTTTAAACAAAAGTTTTATTTTTCTCACCTATAAGTATGCAGTATAATCTATCCATTAGTTAGCCTTGTTTTACTCAGGTTTTCAAAACAAAACTAAACTTGCTGTTTGTAGTAACCATAAAATATTACATTATTTTAAATGTCAATGAATATTTCTAACACAGAAATATTTAAAATAATATGGCATGCTAATTCACTCATATTTATAAACTCAGAAGTTCCTTTATTTATTTTTTAATATTTTATTTAAACACCTTGATTATTACATACATGATTGTATTTGGGTTTCAGGCATGTAAAGAACACCACCCATCACCAGTGCAACTTTCCCATCACCATTGTCCCAAATCTCCCTCCTCCCCACCCAACCCCCGCCTATACTATAGACAGGCTCTCCATTTCCCTCATACATTCTCATTATTAAGACAGT
Source organism: Crocidura indochinensis (assembly GCA_004027635.1). Lineage (NCBI taxonomy): Eukaryota > Metazoa > Chordata > Mammalia > Eulipotyphla > Soricidae > Crocidura > Crocidura indochinensis. Next base: position 54,931 of record PVKC010000867.1, on the reverse strand, counting down.
TCAAAATGTAGTTATTTCTCTAACTGAACTCATCACTCTTTGTGGTGAGCTTCCTGAGGTGAGCAGGAACTTCCAGCTCTTTTCTCTTTTATGTCTAAAAATTATTGTTGCAAGAATGTCTTTCATTTTTCTTAAAACCCATAGAAGAGTGATATCATCCTGTGTTTTTTTCTCTCTCTCTCTGACTTATTTCACTCAGCATAATAGATTCCATGTACATCCATGTATAGGAAAATTTCATGACTTCATCTCTCCTGACAGCTGCATAGTATCCCATTGTGTATATGTACCACAGTTTCTTTAGCCATTCGTCTGTTGAAAGGCATCTTGGTAGTTTCCAGAGTCTTGCTACGGTAAATAGTGCTGCGATGAATATGGGTGTAAGGAAGGGAGTTTTGTATAGTATTTTTGTGTTCCTAGGGTATATTCCTAAGAGTGGTATAGCTGGGTCGTATGGGAGCTCGATTTCCAGTTTCTGGAGGAATCTCCATATCGCTTTCCATAAAGGTTGAACTAGACGGCATTCCCACCAGCAGTGGATAAGAGTTCCTTTCTCTCCACATCCCCGCCAACACTGGTTGTTCTCGTTCTTTGTGATGTGTGCCATTCTCTGTGGTGTGAGGTGGTACCTCATAGTTGTTTTGATTTGCATCTCCCTGATGATTAGTGATGTGGAGCATTTTTTCATGTGTCTTTTTCCATTCGTATTTCTTCTTTGTCAAAGTGTCTGCCCATTTCCTCTCCCATTTTTTGATGGGATTAGATGTTTTTTCTTCTTGTAAATTTCTGTCAGTGTCTTGTATATTTTGGAGATTAGCCCCTTATCTGTTGGGTATTGGGTGAATAGTTTCTCCCACTCAGTGGGTGACTCTTGCATCCTGGGCGCTATTTCCCTTGAGGTGCAGAAGCTTCTCAGCTTAATATATTCCCATCTGTTAATATCTGCTTTCACCTGCTTGGAGAATGCATTTTCCTCCTTGAATATGCCTGTAGTCTCAATGTCCTGGAGTGTTTTGCCTATGTGTTGTTCTATATATCTTATGGTTTCGGGTCTGTTATCAAGGTCTTTCATCCATTTGGATTTTACCTTCGTACATGATGTTAGCTGGGGGTCTAAGTTCAATTTTTTGCAAGTGGCTAGCCAGTTGTGTCAACACCACTTGTTGAAGAGGCTTTCTTTGCTCCATTTAGAATTTCTTGCTCCTTTATCAAAAATTAGGTGGCTGTATGTCTGGGGAGCACTTTCTGAGTATTCAAGCCTATTCCACTGATCTGAGTGCCTGTTCCTATTCCAATACCATGCTGTCTTGATAACTATTGCTTTGTAGTAAAGTTTAAGGTTGGGGAAAGCAATTTCTCCCATGTTCTTTTTCCCAATGATTGCTTTCGCTATTCTAGGGTGTTTATTGTTCCAAATGAATTTCAAAAGTGCCTGATCCACTTCTTTGAAGAATGTCGTGGGGATCTTTAGAAGGATCTCATTAAACCTGTATAATTCCTTGGGTAGTATTGCCATTTTGATGATGTTAATCCAGCCCATCCATGAGCAGGGTATGTGTTTCCATTTCCGCGTATCCTCTCTTATTTCCTGGAGCAGAGTTTTATAGTTTTCTTTGTATAGGTCCTTCACATTTTTAGTCAAGTTGATTCCAAGAAGTTCCTTTATATATCAATTATTATAAATATATATCAGAAATTGTACATATATACAACTTTAATACAAATGCATGCTTATGTACATATATAAATGTTACATATAACATATTATGCATTATTTATAAAATGATGAAAATATAGAAATACTAAAACAGAAGGCAAATTAAACCACTTATTTAACTCAAGAATACCTTTAAAATACTACTACTTAAGTCAAAAGACAGAAAATATCCAATATTATAGAGTAGATGGAGAAAAAGAAAGATTCATATATGTTTGTTAGAAATATAGCACAGTGAAAAAAGTTTGTTAGTTCTTTCAATGTTAAACAGAGCGGATACATGACTAATTAATTATATTCAAAGTAGATACCTGTGAGAAAAAAAAGGCATGCAAAAACATGTGCACAGATGTTAATAGTAATTTTTTCTTTTTTTTTTATAGGCAACATCTGGTGACTCTTAGGAGTTACTCCTGGCTATGCAATCAAAATTTTTCCTGTCTTGGGGACCATATAGATGCCAGGGGATTGGAATCCCACAGTCCATCCTAGGCTAGCGTGGGCAAGGCAGACGCCTATAGCTTGTGCCAACACTCCTGCCCTTAATGGTAAAATTATTAACGTCTGACAATGGCTAAATAAAGTAATATAACTAGATGACCGAATATTTCTAATATATGAGAAGTTTGAAATATCTTTATAAACAAAACATTGATCAATCCTAAAACAAAACTATGTCAAGTGAATGAGTTCACAATACAAAGCATGAGATATAAATTTTTTATGTGAGATGTCAAGAAAAAGCAAATATAGAGAGATAGAAGTGTTGCTGGGATTTGAGTGGGATGTGAATATGGGGAATAAGAACTGATTAAAATGCAAAATATTGGGGCTGGAGTGGTAGCACAGTGATAGGGCTTTTATCTTGTCCGTGGCTGACCTAGGATGTATGTGAATTTGATTCCCAGCATACTATATGGTCTCAAAACCAGGAAAAATTTCTGAATTTCTGAGTGCAGAGCTAAGAGTAACCCCTGAGTGCTGTCGGGTGTGACCCCAAAAAATCTAAACCAAAACAAACCAAAACAAAAATGAGGAATATTTTGGGGGGATGGAAATATTTTAAAACTGGGTGATACGGTTAATTTTACAACTGTCGCAAATTCTATATAATTTGTAAATTTCCCAACAGATTAATCAAAAAAATATTCATAAAATGAATATGACACATTGCTAGACCATCATGTTTACAGAGATAGCAGGGTATGTGGGGGCATCACACAGCACAGATAATTGAACCAGGTCTCCACAAAGAAAAGCATTTCCTTTGAGAAATATCCCTAACCCCTCAAATAGCCTTTTTTTTTAATTGCAGACTTTGAGGCTTTAATTTTAAAAAAAAGTAAGCAAAGAAATGCCTCTGCACACTATGGGAACTTGTTCCATTTGCCTACATTTTAGGTGTATAGATTTTATACTTATATACCATGTAGACCTTCAATACTTTATATAATTTTATACTTCAATACTTTATATGCCATGTAGGCCTTCAAATTTGTTTGCTGAATATGAAATCCTGCATATTTTGTTATTTGGGATTTTGTTGTTGTTGTTGTTCTTCTTCTTTTGGGCCATACCTGGTGGTGTTCATGACTTACTTCTGGTTCCATGCTTAAAGTTCACTACAGGCAGGGCTCTAAAAGACTATATAGAAAGCTGAGGATCAAATCCAGATTGGCAGAATACAAGGCAAACTCTATTCACTGTATTATCTTTCTAGTCTAGCATGTGAGGTTTTAATAAATAAATGTATCTGGGAAAATATGCTTTTATTGTTCATTTTTTGTTTCATTTCTATTGTCATTCTGAGAAAATGTAATAATTATAGTATAAAAATTACACATTACAGAGCCACAGAAATAGTATAGCAGGTGAGAGAGCCAGGTTTGATTCTCAACATCCCAAATGAGTCCTCAGAGACCTCCCAGAGTAAACATTGAGTACATAGTCATGAATAAGCAAAGAAAATTAAAGAAAAATAAATGTTTTTGAATATTCATTTAGGACTCATAAAGCAGCAGAGTGGTTTGGGATAGATCTTCTGGACTATTGGGACTTCAGTTATTTATCTGTCACTATGTGATTCTCCCCTAAACTTTACCAGGTGTAGACCTGGGGTTTCTGGACACTACAGAATTATCCCCTTGAGTGGCCTTTCAAATCCCTGAACCACTCCCCAAAAACAAACTAGTAAGGCAATAAGCAAAATATATCTATGCAAGCAAGTAAGCTTGCAGCTGTGTTAATTAGAAGCCTAACACTCCTCTATTGGTCTAAACTTATAGTTTATAGTCTGCAATCATTTCTGATAACTCGAGATGCCTCTCTCTCCCATCTTGAAGAGGTCACTTATATTGCTTGATTGTGACATCTTTTCTTCATATTTGAATTCATCAACATCGTGTCATTTTTACATGGTGGTAATAGCATCTGATTGGGGACTTTTGCATGTTTATTTAAGATAATTGTGATTAGACTTTGTATAACTGACTGATAGAATCTATTTCCTCCAAGAGTTATAAAGTAGAATATAAAAAATAAAATAAAATAAAAATAAAAAATAGTATAAAAATACCATCATAATAATTGTGGTTGTTTGCTTTCTCACCTCTAGATAATAAATTTGGGAGAAAATAGACTATTGTAATCTCAAAAGATAGTGAAATTACTTTATAATATACTTGTTTAAATAATTAAAATATAAAACAAACCTTTCTTGCACCAGAGTAAGAGTAAGGCACTGGTCTTGCATGTAGCCAACCTTCATATGTTCCCTAGTCTCCCTGTGCTTCTCCCTTACGTCCAGGAGTAATTCCTAAGCACAATGCCAGGGAAAAACATCGAGGACAGCTGATTGTGGCTCCAAAAAAAAAATCAAACCAAACTTATAAGAACAACAACAAATAAGCAAAACAAAGGCAAATAGAAAGAAATGAAAACACTTGTTTCTTCTATATTGACAGGCAAATATTTGATAAATGATACTATATATTGGGGAACACACTTGATAATAGTTTACAAACAAATCAGTCATTTTTCATCAATTCCCATAGCACACTGTTCAAGTATGGCCATCTATCAAAACAACTAGCAATATAAAATTATTGATATTTAAAAATTGTTTTGATTTGATCTTTTTTGTAATATATTTATTTAAGCACTGAGATTACAAACATATTTGTAGTTGGGTTTCAGTTGTAAAAAAATACCCCATTCATCAGTGCAACCTTCGCATGACCAATGCCCCTCATCTTCCTCTTCCCCTACCCACTGCCTGTATGCAAGTCAGGCATTCTATTTCTCTCATTCACTATCCTTGTCATGTGAGTTGTTAGTGTAGTTATTTGTCTAACTGAGCTCACCACTCCTTGTGGTAAAGCTTCATATTTTCACCTCAATTCAGCCCTTAACTCTATTGTCTTTGGGTATTATTAAATACTTTCTTTTATTTTTCTTAAATATCACAGATGAGTGAGAATCTTTTGTGTCTATCTCTCCCCCTATGGCAAATTTCACTTAGCATAATAGTTTCCATGTCCATTCATATATAGGAAACTTTCATGACTTCATTCTTCCAGATGGCTGCATATTTTCCCCAATGTATGTATGTACCACAGTTTCCTTAGCCACTCATCTGTTGTCAGGCATCTGGGTTGTTTCAGATTCTAGCTATTGTAAATAAATCTGCCAAGAATATAGGTGTGCAGAAGGCATTTTTGTATTGTGCTTTTGTGTTCCTAAAATATGATTAGGATAAAAAGGCCACCAATGGAATGGGAGAAAATACTCACCTAATATCCACAGATAAGGGGCTAATATCTAAGACAAACAAGGTACTGACGGAACTTAAGGAAAAGCATCTAACCCATAAAAAATGGGAATTAAAATAAACAGAAACTTCCACAAAGAAAAATATAATTGGTCAAAAGGCTCATGGATAAATAAATACTCCATCAAGGAGATGCAAATTAAAACAACAAAAACCATCTCACTTCACTTAGACTGTCACACATACATAACAAAGAACAAGAACAATCAGTGCTGGCTGGGGACTTGAGAAGAAAGGAACTGTCATTCACTGCTGGTGGTAATGCAGTCTAGTCCAGCCTTTATGGAAAATATGGAGATTCCTCATAAAAGTGGAAATTGAGCTCCCATATGAACCAGCTATACCACTCCTAGGGATATACCCTAGGGACATTAGAATGTATTTTAATTGTTCTATTATGTAGAAAATAGTTAGAGTAAATGTTATGCCTAGAATATGGTATGACAGGTGAGGACAATTTTAATTTCTAAGAACTGAGAGGATAATGTCAGAATAAGAATATTGCTAAATTTTGTACAATGGTAGGAAAATTGGCTCCAACTAATCTTATAAAAATGATAATAGTGTCACTTTTGAAAAATATTAATCTAGATTAAAGAATATATTACCTGAAATAAAATTTTGACCCATATCTATAATATGTGTCCATTATTTCTAAATAGAAAAATAATTACTTTTAGTTTTTAAAAGGTGATAGTTTTTTATATCTTGTAGTCATTATAAAATTATTTAATATTTAAAGTAGAAATATTTTCAATACAATAAAAACTCCTTAATTATTTAAATGTATATACTCTGTACATTTTACTGATATTCCCTAATTTTAACATGTATCTTTTACAAAGATTTACTTTGTTAATAAATTAAAAATTAGCATCTCATCAGGCTTACTAATTTTAAAATGAGAAAAAGTAGTATTCCTTAAGCTTTTTCTCATATATGATGATATATTCTAATTGAAAATTCATACTAAGTTCACATATTAGAATTATTTTATAAGGGGCCCGGGAGATAGCATGGAGGTAAGGCGTTTGCCTTTCATGCAAAAGGTCATCGGTTCGAATCCCGGTGCCCCATACAGTCCCCCGTGCCTGCCAGGAGCGATTTCTGAGCATGGAGTTAGGAGTAACCCCTGAGCACTGCCGGGTGTGAACCCCCCCCTCCAAAAAAGAATTATTTTATAAGCTATACAGACATTTTTCTTTAGTAAACGTGATAAAATTAATCATAGCATTACTTCTATTTGAAGAAAAAAGCAATGTCAAATAAGTATCTATATTTATATTTTTTATTTTCTAAAACTCTCTATATAATGTATCCAATAATAAATTTCCATGCAGCAATGCTATGGTAAATAGTGATGAAAGTTAAGAAGAATAAAAGAAAGATGATTTTTTTCCATTGACCTTTTGTGACTTGAATCATGTTTATTATAAAACCTTGATTTATAGTGGCTCATAAAGCAACAGAAAAGTTCTATCTTGACACATCCTTAATGCATATTATTGAGTTATTCTGCAAGGTAACATTTGTTATTAATATTCTAATACATAAAAATATCATTTACTGTGAATTGGATCCAGTTCCTGGTCTTGTTGAATGTACAGTTACATATGAATAATAGTCAGGCAGGCAATAAATGTAATCCACTGTAAAAGCAATAGTATGTCATTGCAAGGCATAGTGTATGCAATCTTTCCTACTTTATTTTAGCTTATTAGAATATCAAAAGCTAATAGGAATTTCTTCTGCTCAGTGTATTCTGAAAGAATGGCACCATGCTGAAACTCCGGGTGATGGTGGTGGGGACACAAAGCAAAATATCTGAGTGCTACTGGTTATTTTTTGTTTGTTTGCTTGTTTTTTTTTTTTGTAAACTATTGGATTCTGTATGAGCACATGACATGTGATCACATGATTAAGTTAAATCAGAGGTTTGCTTTGGAAATAAACTTTACTATCCAAAAATGACACTTCAGGAATTAGGTTGTAATAGTTTATTTGCTCACATGAGTTATGGGGAGGGAAAATATCAAGCATTATATATATATATATATATCAGCTTGAGTCAAAAATGCAGAATGATGACAATCATGGAACAAAAAATGTGATCTTCAGTCTTGATGAATTAATTCTGCAAAAAAAATTTTTCTTCATTAGTTTTTCTTTAAGAGCTTTTTATAATCTTATTTTATATTCATTGCAGGGTGAGATTTTTTAACTTTTCATTACTATATTTCAATACTATATGTCTATATTTTCTATATGCCTATAATTCAATGTCTATGTTTTCAGCAATAGATATGTATTGGTGAGTATAGATACTTAAAATGTATGCTGAATATTCAAAATATTGAAGTGATACTTTTAAATAATATTAATCAAATATGTAGTAAGTTTGTGGGTGGCCATCATTTTAAAAATCCAAATTTGAGTACAATGTGGTAGACTATTTAAAAGTAAATAGAATTTGATATACAATTTATAAAATATGTTGGGTTGTAGATATAAAGAAAGATCAATAAAATCAGTCTGGAGCTGGAGCTATTTTACAGAACTTAGGATGCTTGTCTTCCACTGAACCAACACATGTTCAAACCACAGTATCCTATATGATTTTTCAAACCTGCAAGAGATAATTTTTTTTTTTTTGGTTTTTGGGTCACAGCTCAGGGGTTACTCCTGGCTCCATGCTCAGAAATTGCTCCTGGCAGGCACGGGGGACCATATGGGGCACAGGGATTCGAACTGATGACCTTTTGCATGAAAGGCAAACGCCTTACCGCCATGCTATCTCCCGGGCCCCAAGAGATAATTTTTTTTTTTTTTTTTTTTGGTTTTTGGGCCACACCCAGTGACGCTCAGGGGTTACTCCTGGCTATGCGCTCAGAAGTTGCTCCTGGCAGGCACGGGGGACCATATGGGAACCGGGGGATCGAACCGCGGTCCGGTCCGTCCTAAGGCAGGCACCTTACCTCCAGCGCCACCGCCCGGCCCCAAGAGATTCAGGAGTAGTAAATGTGCATTACCCTGTATAGCCCATAAGAAAAATAAAACTCATCTGGAAATAATGTAAACAAAAAAATAACTAAGTATTATTCATGTTATGCTGAATATTGACTAATAATATATATTACCGCTTGTAAAGAAGACTGCTATTTATTTGAAGTATATACATACTTCATATGTCTTCATTTTCTGTCTATTTAAATGTAACCAATTCTACCATATTTTGTCTACAATATGATAATCCTGTTCATTATGTGAAAAAAGTAAAAGTAAAGATATTAAAATCATATTGATTTAGCACATAAGATAAAAATATCCACATTTCTTCAAATATTGAGTAGAAATGATTCTATTCTTTTTTATAATAATCAGGAAAAGTAGAAAACTGTTTAAGGATGAATCATGGCAAAAATACTGTGGTGCAGGCTTAGAATCTCTAATTCTATCTTTGACGTCTCCCACACAAATTGAGCATAATTCTTCTGCTCTTTGCCTGAGACCTCAAGGTGACAGAGTCTGCAATCTCTTGCAGCCAGGTGTATGTTTGAGTGCAAGAGAGTGTGGAACATCTACAAAGCACTGTGATTAAAAGACCTGTGAGCACCAGAAGTAAAAGATGTGTCAGTATTACTACCAGAAGTCATTGTAAGACCATCATAGAGAAATCCAGAGATCATCACTATTAGAATGTGAGGAGGAACATAGACACTGTAAATAAGTGTGTGTGTGTGTGTGTGTGTGTGTGTGTGTGTGTGTGTGTGTGTGTGCCCAGAAATGATAGCAATCACAAAGAAAGGGGAGGAGAAGAGTGGGATGGGCATAAATGATATCACAATGTCTGTTTGTATCTAAGAAAATAAAGATAAAGCCATGTCAATTTTGCTATAAGTTTTAAAATAGAAAAAATTTAGAATCAATAGCAAGAAACTTTGAGGAGTCAGGAACAAACCTGACCATGAAATAGTTAGCCAGATGTTTTTGAGAGAAGAGAAGGCAAAAGGTTTGTAATGATAATCCCTAATTGTGGCATTAAGCTTGCAATAACAAGAACAGCATCCAGAAAATGTTAGGGATAGAGGCTGGGACTACTTCAATTGTGTTTTAAATGAAGAGCTATTGAGGATGCAGCTGTTTAATATGGAAAATATCGTTGTCTAGTGGATGAGAGTCTAGACTGGGCTCTCCTCCCAGTTTAGCTATTGAATCTGGCAAACTTTAAGCAGATTGCAGATTAGGAACTGACAAAAGATTTACTGGCTCCTTGCCCATTTCTTTCCATTATAGCCCTCAGTCTTTAGCTAAATCTTGGAAGAATCAAGAGTTAGCTCTCACATAATATTAATCTCTCAAGGACAAAAATTTGTGATGCATACTACATGGAGAGACAAATGGTCCAAAGCTAGAATATAAGACTTGTAAAATATGTATAGTAAGGAAAAAGTATCAGCATATAGAAGCCTAGCCATTTATAAATGTAAGTACCAAATTCACTGCTGAATTTGTTAAAATGTAAAAATGTAATGATAGGTTGCCCATGATCGTGTGCCCTTATCCTACTGGTTAGCTTATGATTGGGTGACATAAATCCTTTATTTTTCAAATGCACAAGGAAAATGATGATATTTCTTGCATGAGCAATTTTGTGCTTCATTGATCTTAATTGCATACTGCAGCTTCACTCTTTGAAAGACTACAACAGTTTAGAAAAAAATGGAGGTCAATATGTGAGATTTTGCGGGAATACATAAACTGAAAAACAAAGTGCTTTAAGAAATAATTCATTTTTTTCTAGGCCAACGTGTTACTCCTGGAATGAGTGCATGCTCAAATATGTGAGGTTTTGGATTTAACCCCAACATTAGAAAAAGCAAATCAGTGTGTGTGTGTGTGTGTGTGTGTGTGTGTGTGTGTGTGTGTGTGTGTGTGTGTGTGTGTGTGTGTGTGTGTGCATTGAAAGTATATCAGGGGTCCTCAAACATTTTAAACAGGGGACCAGTTTGCTGTCACTCAGACCATTGGAGGGCCAGACTATAGTAAAAACAAAAATTATGAACAAATTCCTTGCACACTGCAAACATCATATTTTAATGTGAAGAAACAAAACGGGAACAGATACAATATGTGGTCCGTGGGCCGTAGTTTGAGGACCACTGAACTATAAAGGTTACTTACTACCTTTTTAAACAGAAAAATAAAATGATCTAAATTGATTTCTTGAGATCTTCATTGCCTTTGAATGATTTCCTTGCTACAGCTAAAAAAATGTTTTAGTATTTTGGGTTTGGAAGCACACCTGACTGTTCTCTCTGATTAATCCCGGCTCTGTGATTGGGAATCTCTCATAGCATATGTGGAGTCCATATGTAGTGCCAGGAATAGAACCAAGATTGACTTCAGGAAAGAAGAGCATTTTTGTCTCCGTATTATTCAGCCTCACTGAAATATAATCTATTTTAAAGTATTATTCAAATTGTCATATTTATCTTGGCTATCGGTTTATTATACTAACAATATTCTTGAAGGCAGAGAAGTTTTACCTTATTTTGCCTCTAAACTTTGAATATTGTTATCAAAACATATATTTTCAGTAACTACATATTAAAAATTAAAAAAAAGAGGGTCCAGAGAGAAAACACAGTGGTACGGCATTAGCCTTGCATGCAGCAGGTTCAGGACAGATGATGGTTCAAATCCCAGCATCCCATATGGTTCCCCAAGTCTACCAGGAGCGATTTCTGAGCACAGAGTAAGGAGGAATCCCTGAGCACCACCGGGTGTGACCCAAAAACTGAAAAAAATCAATAAAGAATCATTATGCTAAGTTTTATAAGGTATTTGATTAGATAATCAAGTGATTAAGATTGCTTGAAAAATCTTCTAGTCATAAGAGTGAAGATTAAATTTTACTGTTGCAACATCAAATATAAAGCACTACCTTATAAAACAAGAAAAATTTATACTTACAAATAATATCTTTTTAGTTGTAATATATAATATAATCATAATATATACATATATATAATATATTATCTAGTATAATTAAATAAAATATTAGATATAAAATATATAATATTTTAATTTTAGGTGCTTTTCTTCTGGGGTAATTATTCATCTGTAGTCTTCTCTTTCTAAAATAATTGAGGATAGAATTTTCCATTAATGCTTTTAAATAACTTGGGCATCAATGTTAAATGTTAACTGCATATATTTTTAGAAATTGTATGGAATAAACAGGTAACCACCATGCCAGACCAATAATCTAGCAGGTAGGATTTTTACCATGCAGGATAAAAACCTATGTTCAATCCTCACCATCCCAGTAGGTTCCCTCACCTTGATAGACATAATTTCTAAGTATAGAGCCAGGAGTAACCTCCGAGCATCACTGGGTATGGCCAAAACAAACCAAACAAAATAATTCTACAGGCTTTCAGATTTTTAAATTTTTTTGGTAATTAATTATTTTTATAATTTATTCATTTGTGACTTACGTATGGTAGTGAGGAAAATGTTTCTCTATTATCTTAAAATCAGGTCATAATAAAAATATATTCTATGTTTCTTGGCTTTTCTCAATGAAATAAATTTTAAAACAATTTAGAATCCGGATTGGATTCTTATTCGTTTTTTCTTTAATTTTAAATGATTTTTATTTGAAATAATTTAGATACAAATGAGGTATGAAAACATTTGTACTATGTTTGAATAAATGTCTTATTGCTTTAATTTATTAATAATTTGCGTACTACATTGAAGAACTTTTAGACTTTGATTAGATTTGTAATGATAAACATAGTACAAATATCCACTTAGATATATATATTTTAGTTCTTTAGAAAAATAAAACCTGCCTTGGGCCAAGCAGTCATTAATATACTTGCATTGAGTGAAGCTGACATCAGTTAGGTTCCTGGTACTGTTTTTATTTTGCTGAGCATTAGCAGGAATGACCCCAGGAAAAGAGCCAGAAGTAATAAGCTCTGAACATGGCTGGGTATAACACTAAAGCAAAGGACATTCCCTACCAAAGATTTGAATTAAACTTTTCCTTAGATGGGGCCAGTGCTGTGGCGCAAAGGGTAAGGCGTCTGTCTTGCCCGCGCTAGCCTAGGACGAACAGTGGTTCGATCCCCCTCGTATCCCATATTGTCCCCCAAGCCAAGAGAGATTTCTGAGCGCATAGCCAGGAGTAACCCCTGAGCATCACCGGATGTGTGGCCCAAAAACCAAAGAGAAAAAAAATTTCTTTAGAGTTTAGTTTGCTTAAACCAAAAAGTAAATCAATTCATGAGTTGATGACTAATCATATTTATTAAAATAGTATTTATTATACTATTATAATAATTTCATCTATTAAAAGGTAATAGAACAAACTTAAAACATATTTACTCTTACTTTTAATAAAGTTGTATTTTTACTTTTTAATAAAGTTGTATTCCCCCAAAATAGTAACAGGTTAATTTTGGGAACCTAAAGTTAAATAGAATAACCCAGTGACTTGCCCCCCTTGAGATGCTATCAAAATTTAAAGTGGCATATCTAACATTTTTATTACAATTTATAAAAAAATATGTCATGTAACTTTTGGTATTAATATTGTTAGAAATTTCATAGTGAATTTCTGAGAACTAAAATTATAAATTTGTTCAAAAACTTGTGATATGGTTTTGAAAATACAGAAACTGCCATAAAATATAAAAAACATTTTAATTAACAGAGCTCATACTAGGTTAGTACAGTTTTTGCATAAGGTGAAATAATTGTATAAGTAAATTGAGTGATGAGGATCTGGGAAAACTAGATAGTTTATATACTAGTTTCATATCAAAATAAAAATATAATAATTTAAGAAAACCAATCATATATGCATAGAACACATGCTAGACAATATAACCTTGCTGTTGAAAAATAGATAGTGATTACCTAGTATTCTCTGATAAATGACATTCACAAATTATTTTTGCAGTACTTAAATGCTATTTAATTGGCAACCCTCAAGAAAATATCAACATATTTTTAAATTTATTAAAATGTGCAAGGCAATGAAAAGAGAGCATTAAATCCTTAGTGCTACTAAGGTTCCTGTGGAACTGCATTTACTGAAAGTTTTGGAGCTAGTTGTAAGCACACCAAGTTGGAATAACAGCGGAGGGTACTGTCTGCATAATAAAGAGTTGATTCATTCAAGTGTGATTAATGTGAAAATCACATTGATTATAAAGGCTATGGTGTAATTTGCTTGTTTCTAAGTGAGCTAGAGAACTTACAAAATAAAAGAAAAAATAAATTAAGAACCTTTAATTTCTAATTTGCAGAATGGGTCAAAAAGCGGCAATATTTAATAATAGTATTGAAATAACTTTCTCATTTCTGCAAGAATGTCATGTAAATTACTTGCATAAATCTAATTCTGCAGATCAATCTTTTCAGGGTCAGACACCTGTGCAAGTTTAGAGAGGGATGGTTTTCTTTTAAGGCTAAATATTTAGTCTGAGATACACATGCATGTGTGAATATATGTATGTATATAAATGTGGATTTATGTATATGTACATATATTCACATTTATCCAATTCATTTCTACATATACTTGTAACTACATATAGAAAGACTAGATAACAAGGCATGGGTAAAGAAGAAAAATAAAGATTTTCTAAGATACTTGATGGGAATGGCTTCTGTGACTGATCATTAAGAGTGAAACTATTAGAGATTTTAGTTCATTTGGTAGATAAGCCAATGGTTCATCATGTGATTATTGGCTAGTTTTGTAAAATATAAATATTTATATATTATATATATGTGTATATATTATATACATATAAACCCCTAAACTATTAAAATAGTTCTATTCCCTCTCTAACAAAATAGTAAATAGAAATGACATGACAATTTATCAGGAAAATACAAATTTTTCCTACCATTTTCAAAATTTTAAAAGATTAGTTGACAATTTATCCCTTTGTAAATACACACACAATAGAAACCATTTTATATAATAAACTATATACAATAGTCTGACCGTCAATGAAAGTATAGATGCTTCATTATGTTAATTAAAAATATTACAGATAGGGGCCCGGGAGATAGCATGGAGGTAAGGCGTTTGCCTTTCATGCAAAAGATCATCGGTTCGAATCCCGGTACCCCATATGGTCCCCCGTGCCTGCCAGGAGTAATTTCTGAGCATGGAGCCAGGAGTAACCCCTGAGCACTGCTGGGTGTGACCCAAAAACCAAAAAAAAAAAAATTACAGATAATTATCTTAACATTACTTAAATAGTTTATTGTTTCTTTCTATTTTACTTACCTGGAGCGACAGATTTTAGACCACTTTTTATCACAACCATTCAACTACTGTTCATACCTTTTATTACATCAAGATCTGCAGAGAAATTAGTTAGTTTCATATCTCCATACACAGGAAAAGAAAAGACACTTAGATAGTGCTATATAATACATGGCTTCTGAAATTAATTATATTCAAATGTAATTAATTATCCATTTTTTTAATTTTTTATTTCAATTATTGATAATAAAGATGCAAAGAAAGAGGACAAGGTAAAATTACAGTGGAAGGAGAATTACCCATAACATAATTCTCAGAAGTTCCCTTGGTGATATCTTAACTTTGAACTTTCAGCCAAAGAACATTAAGATAAATAAACAGAATCCATGTACAATTACTTTGTCCCTCAAGTCCCCAGATTGTAATACATTATAATATTTCTTAGCAGCAGACAAGGCAATCTAAAGACAAAAAACTTATGTAACTCCTTAGACATTAGAGTATTTTTTTACATTTCCCTGTACATGCATATTAGTTTAAGTTAACCTCAAAAAGTTTAAGTATGTTTCTTTTTAAAGGATTAGAGTCAAAGGAACACAGGTAAAACGGTGTTACAGTGTCAATTGTTTTCATAGGCCCACCAAAATATGAGGGGCATGGAAAGGAATAATTTGACCTAAATACAAAGAGATCCTACCCCTGAAGTTTCCTGGCATAAGACCAACTCTAGGCTCAGGCAAGCTAGATCGTCCAATCCAAGACATTGTCTGTAGTGCCAACACACTTTTATTTTTCACATAGTCTCTGTGTTGGTATCATGTTTCTGTATTAAAGATCCTGGAATCTGCATATCCTACAGTGAAGTCAGGACGTGGAGCATCCTCTAGTTTCACCTCACAATTATAGGGCAATGCAGAGAGCCCTGTCCTACTGTAAACAAGTCATTGTTGTTAAGTGTCCTCAGTGTTAAGGGAAGTCTCTTTTGAGCAGGTAGATGTCTGAGCAGTGGTAGGATCTTTCCTGGTAGAGGATTGCTTCCAGGTGATGTTATAGACAAACTTGGATGTTTCGTGGATGACTTCATTGGTTCAGGGGTGGTGAATGGAAAATGCCCATTCTTCTGAGGCCTTTGTCAGGTCGTTATGTCAATGTTCAGGGTGTAAGGTCCCCTTGCTCTACAAGATTTATGTCTTCCAATTTCTATTAGATAAGATCTTATTTGTATGTATAGTATTTTCCCATTTTTAATGTGCTTATGCTAAAAAGGAGTAATGCCACGTGTCGTTATTGGCGCAAATGTGGTCCATAAGAACAAGTCCAACAATGCCCTTAACATGGTTCAATCAACAGCATTAAACTGGGGGACTCTTTCACCAAAATTCCTTATTGAACAGCTCACAAAGAGAAGATAAAAAGTGGTTAGATTCATCACTGTATAAGAGAATATTTAGTAAGACATAGCTGTCAGAGAAAAAACACATACAACATTCAAAAGAAATACGTGTCCATTTTATGTCTTTTGAAATAGTTGGGGGTTGTTACATACAAAGCACGGTTTTGCAGTACTGAAGTTTAAAAGGGTAATGGGGGTTAGTGATGTTTGGGGAGGGGTGAGGGAGTTAAGGAGTAAAAAATGGGCTTTGTAGGGGTGTGGGAAAGGGCAAAATACAAAATGGACATTCTGGATATGCAAAACATAACATAAGGATAGGGAATACTCTTAACACACAGTATGCCCCCCGTGCAGTTTTCCACATGTAAACTGGTCAGAAATTGACAGTGACAAACTTCGTGCAACCGAGCAAATCTCAGCACACCCCAAGTTAGGTTCCACCATTTCTGTCCACCTGGGCTGGAACCCAAGGAAGTCCTGGAGGCAGGGACAGAAGAGGGGATGGCTGGGGGCCTATCAAGGTTCCCAGCTCACCCAAGTTAGGGAGAAGGCCTTCCACATGGGGTCTCCCCAACCCCATGTCGGCTAGAGCTAGCCTCCAGATCAAAAAAGGATCGATAAAGAGCCAGAAGCCAGGAACTGCTCGCCTCCACCCTGTTAACTATCCATTTTATATGAAACTGCTAGTGTTAAATTTCCTTTAAGATCAGTAGTCTTTAAGGAAATTTTTTTTAAATTAACAAACCCAACGTTTCACCTAACTCTACCCTGTAGGAATGAAAACACTGGGTGAAAATTTTTGAATTATTGTTTACATATATAGCAAATATTTAGATTAAAAACATTGACTTATCTATTAAGTAGGACGTGGAAAGGGGATTTGTGCCTGGATCCAGTATGTTCTGTAAGGTATTTATTCTTTAAGTCTAGCAGACAAAATTGTCCTTAAAGAATTGACAACAGATATTAAGAATAATGTCTAAAGTCTTGAAGTCTTTCTAAGGTCCCACCAGGAAAACCACAATTTGTACATGTATTGTTGAAGGAAAGTCATGTCATTTGTTTTTATTAAGAAATATCTTTAGAAACATCTCATGATGTCATGAAGTAGAAATTCAGTTATGAATCTGGGACACCAATTATGTGGCACTGCCCATCACCAACGAAGGAGTTATTCAATGCATCAAATTATCAAATTAGGGCCATGCTACCACACTCCCTGCTTGAAAGAAACTAGTTTAGTTGATACTAGGCACATAATTGCCTGAGCAATTAATTCAGTTTTTTTACAATATTCATATAAATCAATAAAGTTTCTTTCTTTTAACAATAATAAAAGCATGGAGACAAATGAGTCTGCGTGATAATAATAAATAAAGTTTTTTTCTAGCAGAAAAATATAAACACAGTAGAGGGCTGAGTGATAATACAGTCATAGGGCACTTGCCGTGCATGGGGGCTGATCCTGATTTGATTCTCAGTGTCTAATATGGTCCCTCAAAAACCACCAGGATATGGGGTTGGAGCTGTGGCACAAGTGGTAAGATATCTGCCTTGCCCACGCTAGCCTAGGATGGACCCTGGTTGGATTCCCCAGCGTCCCATATGGTCTTCCAAGCCAGGAGCGATTTCTGAGCACATAGCCAGGAGTAACTCCTGAGCATCACCAGATGTGGCCCCAAAACCAAAAACCAAATAATAATAATTATAATAATAGTAATAATAATAGACCAAAAATAAAAAAAAACTCACAGGATAGATCCTTGAACCTCAAGAGACAGAAGTAAACCTTGAGCATCTTATGAACTTCTGAGTTTTATATGGACAGAAAACACACACATACATAGGCAACTTAAGTACAACAAAATGTGTTATTTATTATATTAGGATGATACTAGATCCTGAGGTTGGATTAAGCAATGGCTTAATCAATTAGGAAAAGCAATTTATTTGGAATATGTATAAAAGATAGGTTTCAACAACTTAGGAAATTACTGGTATATAAAGTTGGTCTTTGTTGGTTTGTTTTTTTCTTTTTGGGACATACCCAGTGACGTTCAGGGGTTGTTCCTGGCTATGTGCTCACAAATTGATCCTGGCTCAGGGGACCATATATGATGCATGGGTGCAGGGGAATCAAACTTGTGTCAGTCCTAGGTCAGTTTCGTGCAAGCTAAACACCCTACCACTGTGCTACCGCTCCAATCCCTAAAATTGGTCTTTGGATACAGAAACACTTGAGGCTTTCTCTTCTTTTGTTAAATGGCTTAAAATTGTATTGTGGGGGCCAGAGCAGAGGTAGAGCGTTTGCCTTGCATGTGCTAACCTAACCGCGGTTCAATCTCCAGGCATCCCATATGGTCCCCCAAACCAGGAGTGATTTCTGAGCTATAGCCAAGAGTAACCCCTGAGCATCATTTGGTGTGGCCAAAAAAAAAGGAAAGAAAAGAAAAGAAAATTTTATTGGGAATTAGAAGTGAAGGAAAACAGACCTCCCATATTGTGAGGAACTTAGCATAGGACTAAGTTAGAGGCTTTCCACTTTAAATCACTTAGATAAGACAAAAAAACACCACATAATATATTTTATTGACCATATTCCTTGTTCTTAATGAATGAACATGAGTGAAAATTGATTATAACAAGATAAATACGGTCTAGTTATGGCTATGAAAATATATATTTTCATTTATCCATGTCTTATCTAAGTTCATTAAGTATCAAACTTCAAAATAGCGGAGAACAATATTGTGTATCACTATAGTAGACTTGGGAAACAATTCTATAAATAATTCTGTATTCATCAAGGAGGAAAATTTTATACTCTTATAAAAATGTAATCTGGATATACTTTCTTAATCTCATAGAATTATGCAAAGACTAGGGCCAGAGAGATAGCACTGTGGTAGGGCTTTAGCCTTGCATCCCATATGATCCCCCGTGCCTGACAGGAGATATTCTGAGTGCACAGCCAGGAGTAACACCTTAGCACCGCCAAGTGTGACCCCCACAAAAAAAAGAAACCTAAATAATTATGCTAGGATCATCTTTTGTAAGCGTCAAGATTATTTTAATTATTTTCATGACAACCCTACATTATTTTGTTACAGATAGAATCATTTTACCAAATAATTTTCAAGAAGATGGGTTCGTATTTAGATATTTGTACTTAACCATATATCTCATAGAGGCAACCAACTTAATAAAAGAGTAGAATAATGTAACCTGATTAAATATACATATGATATATAATTATATTATATAAGATATTTATTATAAGTATAATGTATGTATTCCAATATATAATTAATAATTATATATACTATATGTATATTTGTCCAATATTTTGGCTGCATAGATATTTCACAAGTAAGAAAGATAGTAACTTTGTATTTAAATCTGCAATAAACTGAAATGTACATTTATTGTGGAGGCTTTCAATTTTTAATCATGTATATATTATATTTTCATTGAAGCTCTGTAATTTTCAACACAATTAATGATAGAATTTTATACATAGCATGTTAACACCATAAACTAAGGTCTTCTGTACTCCACTAGAGTCTTAATAATTTTTGTTATATCATCCATTTCTTTGTAAACTTAGTTATGTAGAACAACCCTCCTTTTGTCCGAGGTAGTTTTTATGAAATTAAACCTCATTCTCGACTCTCTCTGGGAAATTCTATTTTGAGAATTTAGGGACCAGATATGCACAATAGTGCAGTAAATAATATATACCACAGCCTCTTTATGAAGAATTAAGGAGAATATTTGCAATAGTTGTAATTCAGAATGACTTCAACTACTCAATAATCTATGTTTTTGTTTGTTTCACCTTCCTTTCTAGTGGCTTGCTGAATTTAGAGGGACCACGTTCTCTCTTGGGAAATAGTCATTATTCCATCAAACTGATGCTTGAAAGTAAACATGAGAACAATAAGTTTTTCATGTATAAAAATTGTTAATAAGAAAGTTACTCTTCTAATCAAGATGCTTGATATTTTTTGTCTTAGAAAAATTTGGATTGCTAAACCAAAATACAATAGCTGAGATTGCTCACATAACACACATTAATAGGTCAACATTTTAGACTGAAATTTCCAAGATTAGTATTACAGCACAATTGGTGAGTCATTTTCCTGTGTATAAAAAGCCACTTTTTTGCTATATCCTCAAATTTTAGGAGATACTTTACAATTTTTTTTGGTCTCCAAAAATATAAATTACCCCTTAATTCAAGGAAGATATTCAAGGAAATATAGTGGGAAAGGATCTCAGATATGCTAGAGAAGATGCAGTTTTAAATGTAAGATTGAATGTATGTCAATTATAACCAAAACTTGTAGACTGGGGAAAAGACCAAGTGGTGAGTTGTGAATACCTCAGACATGCCAGAACCCAAGTGTAATTACCCAACACCACAAAGTCCTCCTAAACACCACTAGGTCTAGCCCTAAATACTTCAAACATCACTAGAATTGATCTTAGGTCTAAATACATCAATTAAGTATCCACTAGGGCTGGAGTGATATTACAGTGGGTAGGGTACTTGCAACAGACTTTTCATTAATCCAAAATAGTCCTGGATCACCACTAGGAGTAATTTCCAGTGAAGAACATGACCCATGCATGACCATCTTCAGGATCTCTTGAAGATCAATCCCCCAAAAGGAATCTGTAACTTTAAGAGCAAAGAATCCTCTCAAGTGACAAATTGAGAAGTAATTGCTCTGAGGACATAAGAACCCAAGCTGGAATACTGCTGTTGATGTGGTAGTTGTTGATACTGACAGTTGTGTTGATGATTGCAGGATGGATTTTCCATACCGCTTTGCTGTAAGGACCTGGCCTCCTTCTCACTAGCTTTGTCCTATTAAATCTTTTCACAGAAAAAAAAAAAAACTGTTTGGACAGAGTCCTTCCTTCCAGAATATAGGAAGAAGGCGTTTTTGTCGCAATGACTCTTTTTTTTTTTTTACAATTTTTTTTTTGTTACAATGATCCACCAAGACCCACCAGGTATCATGACCCACTAGGTGGAGCCTCAAAAGCTGAAAAAATACATAAACAAATAAACATATTATTTGATTATCTCCTATAGTAGCTCATTATCATTCTGATTATATATTGGGAGTTTTCAGTCACCCTCCAAAAAATTAAACAATAACAAAATTTGTGTGCAAGTACATGATAATCCAATTATATTTACTTTTCAACGAAGTCATTTGCAAACATTTCAGAATAATGCATTTCGTGTCATTCATATTCTATTTTTGAGAATATGTTTGTTTACAAAGATGCATAAAATGTATAGGTGTTTTTGTTTTCAAACGTTCTATCAATGTTTTAATAATATAATTTTAATATAGAAATTTGTGATAAATATAATGTATATATAAACAAAACCTTTGTTTTCATCAACTCAGCTATTATGTGAAAGATGTGTTTGTTTTGTTTTGGTCCACAGTTGGAGATGCTCAGGAGAAAGTCCTTGATCTACACTCAAGAAGGTGCCCAAAGAAACATGGGGCATTGGATATTAAGCAAGATAAGTACCTTAAGCACTGTACTATTGCTCCAGCCCCTTAATTTTAGGCACTCTAATATTATAATTTAGGAAACTATTCATAATAGCTAACTGTATGACTCTAGTA
Source organism: Crocidura indochinensis (assembly GCA_004027635.1). Lineage (NCBI taxonomy): Eukaryota > Metazoa > Chordata > Mammalia > Eulipotyphla > Soricidae > Crocidura > Crocidura indochinensis. The sequence goes on along the minus strand of PVKC010000867.1, from coordinate 33,037 downwards.
ATCATTCCAAAACCAATTGTGTTTCAAGATTCTTGAGGGCTGAAATGGGTAGGTAACAGACTCCATCTCATTGTTGTTACTTAATGATTTATTGGTAGGCATTCTGAACCATGCCTGTGACTTAATATTTAATGTTCATCATTTAATTGTGGTAGACACTTTACGAAAACTAGCTTTATTCAGAACAAAACACTCAAGTCAGAAGAAATAAAAGTCTGCATGACTGGAATGAGGGAAGTTCAATGGTCCTAAAGCACAGAATAAGACTCCAAAAGTACAAAAATATAATGAACTAGAATGCATGCATTTATTTTTTTTAAAAAAATAACAAAGCTGTACAGAATTGCAATAGTAAATTGTTATGTTTTTTTAATATCTTTGAGTTTAGATGATTCTAAATTTTATTTGAATCACTCTAATATGCTTCACTAGACTCCATATATAAACATGAAAGAGTTGGCGCTAGAAAGATAGCACAGCAGTAGGGTTTTTGCCTTGCAAGCAACCAATCCAAGATGGATGATGGTTCAAATTCCAGCAAACCATATGGTTCCTGTACTTTCCAGGAGCAATTTCTGAGGGTGGAGCTAGGAACAACTCATAACTATTATTGTTTATGGTTCAAGAATCAAAACTTAATAAAAAAGATTTGCTTAAAGAGTACTTTGGAGATTGAAGGTAATGGGTTCGAGGTAACTTCTCTAGCATGAACCATTCTCCACTAATACTCTCAAAATACTTCATTCTGAGAGATTATATAATTCTTTAAATCAGATCAGTATCATTGTCAAACTCAGAAGTTATAGCATTTGAAATCGTTATAATTCATTATAAATTGTATACACTATTTAATGTAGACCCTATCTCCAGGGGTTCACATATTCCTTAATATTTTACTTTAATCTAAACGGTATTTGTGGATTATTTTTTCATCCAATACTATATGTCAAAGTCTATAAAATTATTTATTTCATTTCATTGTTATATAATCGTGCATCTATTTTGCAAATTAATTTGTTCTAGATGTTCTCCTTTATTGACTTTCAGAAGTAGTCATTCATGTTTGGAAGTTGACATGGAAAATTGTTGAGACCAACTACTGAAATCTGAGGAAAACAATCTGACATCTGCATCAAAAGATTGGGATAGAAAAGGAAAGGTACATAGGTGACAAAATATGTACACTGGTGAAGAAATGGTCATTGGAATATTTTATGACACAATCTCAACTTTCAACAACTTTTATCTCCTGGTGATTCAATTAAAAAGGTAAAAAAAAACAAGTAAGTATGACAAAATATGGTAGTTCAAGTCAGTCTTGCGCCAAGTGAACATGGAAGTAAGATTTTCTAGAATGAACACTAATGAGAACACAGTTCAAGTTACACTTGTATTAAATCATTCTGAAATCTTAAGAAGTGAATCAGAAACAATATACACTCAGATAGAGAGATGCGTGCATATGATATGCATAAATAAATGCATAAATATATGACTTCGTTCTCTATCCTATTTTTGAGAGTTTAATTTTTAGTTTTTAATATGTATAGAAGAATTTAGTCTTATAAATTACTTACCTAAAAGCATCAGAAAATATATTTTGCATCTTATTAAGTAGGAAAGAGTAGAAGCTTATCAATCAATTCTTTTCCTTTCAATAGCTTATGTATATTTTTCTAAACTTATTTATTTGCTGGTTGGTGAATAAATTTAAGCAGCACACATTGGAATGCTTATTCTATCAAAACAGAAGTCAGCTGTTTTCTACAGCAATGTCTCATGCCAGCTGGCTAAAGAATAGTATTGGCTCCAGCTGTGTTTTGAAGCTATGCATTTCATGTTTTATAGTCCAATCAGATGCACTGGCACTGAATAAAACGGATCCAGAAAATACAAGAAAGAATAAGATAAATACAAAAAAATTGTGCTCTGTAGTGAAATAAATTATACTCCTGCTTTGATTCAGTCAATTTTACTACAGGCATACTTTCACAGTTATAAATGTTAATGTTTTTCACTTTTTCTAAATCATTTCATATGTAGATTTCAATTCCATGTGTATATTTTCCCTTGAACTAGTTATGGAAGCTTTTAAAAAATAAAAACTGCATTTTGATTTAAGTTGCTTTCATCTTTCTTTTGAATTTTAGCAAACATTTTTAATTGCTTTATTAGTATTTATAAAGTACATCCAAGCATTAATGTTAAGTAGTTTAATGTTACAAAAACAGTAACTAACTTGAATAAGTTTTAGTAGAATGCACGTCTACTAAATCTCAAATCCCAGTTCTCTCGATTTTTAATGTTCTCAATATTTAGTTTATACCTACTAAATGTTTATTCCTGAGCTTCTTTAAGCATTATACTAAGGATGACTTTCATAATATTTTCATATTTGTACTCATAGTTCCTGGCACATAGTAATTATTCAAATATTATGACAAGTACACTCAGTAAGTATCATGCTAGAAGAAACTAAGGAATAAATTATTAGCTATGCCCAATTGGTACTAGAATACATACTTAATTTCATGACCTAAGCTCTACAGTGAGAGAAGTCAAATCTCTCTATTGGGAAAGAAGACTGCTTAAAGAAATTAAGTTTCGGTATAAATAGAAATAACCAAGAGTTGAGTTATCAAAGGAATGAGGAGATTAAGACCCCAGTATGATTGATTTGAAGGTCATGATAATTTGGAGGAAGAGTGAAAACAGAGTAGCCATTCTTGCATAAAAGAATTTGTTGCAATACTAAATAAAATGGGAGAGAGATGAGATAAGATTAAGAACAAGAAATATAACAATAAAATAAAAAGCAATTAGAAGTAAAGAAATTTTATTAAATTAGAATCTAACAAACAGAAGAGATACAAGTGTACAGAAAAATCATGGTTGCAGTTATAAAAATAATCATTATCTTTTGTAAGTTTTTTCATGTGACTAATAGAGATCTGTTGGTGCTGGAATGGCAGTACTGAGACCAGGAATTTGGTGATCATAAGCACTATGTTTCCCCAAGCATTTCCAGAAATGATTTCCTTAATACAAAGCAAGATTAAGCATTGAGAACTGAGAGCTTTGAGAGAACGTGCAATTTAAAGATACATAGTCATATAGTATACTTCTAGCTCTGTACTCTGGAGTCATTACAGACAGAGCTCTCAGTGGATAATATTTGATGTTGAGGATTGAACCCAGGTCAGCAACAAGGAAGGGAAGCACCTTACTCACTGTACTATGTCCCCAGACCCCAAGGTATCATTTTAACTATTTTAATATATATTTGTATCTATTCCAATGTACATACATTTAATGATGTACTATATGGCTATCAGTTTTATTTTAAAACCTATGTATCAGATTCTAAATCTAAAAATTAATGTCAGATATTTTAATGAACAAAATGGTTCAAATCTTTACTTTCAAAATAAACTGCCTATTCTACTAGAAGGGGCATTCTGCTATTTAAAATCCTATAAATTAAAAGTATCAAATTCAGATTACTTTGCCATTTATACCATATCTGGTTATTGTCACTTTTACACTCTGTCTCTTACTTTTACTTTTTATGTTTTGTTTTGGCAAAAAATTGACCAAAGTCCAACTTTCTGACTCAAGATTCAGACATCTGTATGAGATGGCTTTGTGTGTTGATTCATTTTATGTTTTATTTTAAACCACTTTTCCCAGGCCTCTAATTGAATAAATTTGTTATCCCTATATTTATGGTTATAATAATCAGTAACTTTAATTTTTATGCCAACTGTTCTCTATAAGCTGCCACAGGAGATAATAAGGGCTACTACGATGTGGGAATAATTATAGTGACCTGCTTGTCATCAGAACAAATTATATTAATCCTCAGAAAAAGTTCTGCCAATCGAGCAATGTTTGTTGCTTTCCCACTGGGAGGGTCTAGGCCTTGGTTCTTTTTTTCTGCTTCCTAAAAATTGTCATCCTACATTTACTGTGGCAACCGCATCATTGGCCAGTGACCTGATATTTTTTTTGCTGCCTGCCAAATGGTTAAGAAAGCATAAGCATGTCATTTTCTTCTCTGTAGTCAAAATTACCATATACACATCTAACACAAGATAAGTAAATTACTTTGGTCAATTGACTTGTAATTTATTTGAGACAAGATTTTGATAGAGATATTAAAAAGGGAGGACAAATTTGTGATGCAGACTTAAAGCCAGAATCTGCTTCTTCAGCCAAGTATGACCACACGCTACATTCCAAGAGGTGGTTAACAGAGATTTTTGGACTATTGGATTTTGCCTTTTCCAACAGTTTCATTTATGTTTTAGAGTTTTAATAATTTCTGCATAGGACCTCTTTTCTTCACTGTAGAGGAATCCTGTGTGATTAAGCAAAACTGCTCCACTTTTTCCATGTGCTCAGCAATCTGATTACCAATACCTTTGATTCCTCTATTATCTAGTAGGTGGTAGATAAGCAATACCAAGCCTATATATTGAAGCTGCTAAAAATTGTGACAATAGGAACCAGGACATTTGTCCTTTGGGCAAAAGAAAAGTTAATCAGAATACATTAGGGTGTTGTTGCTTTCTTTTTATGTCTTTTCTTTTCATTCCCTTTAAAAAAATCTAATTATTTTTGTGGGGGAAGCATGCACTACTGAATTCAGGGATTACTCCAGACTCTATGCTCAATAATGGTCCCTGGCAGGCTCAGGGGACCATATGGGGTGCTGGGGATTGAACCAAGTTGGCTGCATGTAAAGAGAATGCTATGTGTAAAGAGAATGCTACTGCTGTCCTATCACTTCAGCCCCTCCAGTTGCATTTCTGCGACATTACAAAAGTTGATCCAGTACCACTACTCAAAAGAAAATAAAAAGGAGAAAAAGAAAGTGATAATAGAATAGATGCAAAAAATTTATGGCAGATAAATTTGGTTTGGTTGTTGATAAAATAATTTGAGGAGCGGCAGGAAAGTTAACACAGGAATTAACAGCCATGCTTTGCATACAGCAGATGTCATTTCAATATCTGGTACCACAGGTCCTCAAGCAATATTGCAATGCTGGTCTCTCACATTAAAATTCCTATGATATCAGTATCTTAGGCCCCCAGAGCATACATTAAAATTTTATATTTTGCCGGGTGGTGGCACTGGAGGTAAGGTGCTTGCCTTGCCTGTGCTTGCCTAGGAAGGACCGCGGTTTGATCCCCCGGTTTCCCATATGGTCCCCCAAACCAGGCGTGACTTCTGAGCACATAGCCAGGAGTAATCCCTGAGCGTCACCGGGTGTGGCCCAAAAAGTCCAAAAAAAATTTATATTTTGACAAATTCAGGAAAAACTGGCACAATGTAATTGTAATCAAATAGCTAAGTAGTATTGAGCTCTTACTTTCTTAGTCAAGTCAGATAAATAAACAAATCAATTTAGAGAGACTCTAATGTAGATTTCTAATGTATAACAGAACTGACTGGGATTTTGCAATTTAAAGAATGTGATAACATTGCTCTTGCATCAACAATACCATTAATATTATTTGGATTTCATTAGACCAAGGCAGGATAACAAATACATCTGAATAGGTACAGACCTGTATAGAAAATATTGGAGTCCATGCAGTCAAGTCCTCACCTGTACTCATCTTTCCCTTCAATATCTTATTAAAGCAAACACCTAATACTGTATTTCTTTTGTTTGTGTGTACATTTTATACCAATGACAATAACATAAGTAGATAAAGAAACTATATTATGAATAAATACTACAATATCACTGTCTATTAGAAAAAATGGATTTTTGCCTCTACATGAATGGAACAGGAGGTATCTGGCTCAGTGAAATCAACAAGAAGTTAAGGGACTGATAAATTATTATTTCTTTCATAGATAGAAAATAAAAAAAAAACATTGAAAGGGAATAGCAAAATGTCAAAGACAACAGCCTCTGGAAGCTGGTTTTTAGACTGAGCTTACCACTAGTAGGGAGTAGAAAGAATTTGGAAGAGGATCCTGATACAAGAGGGAAAGAAATCAAGCAATCTGTTTAAAAGAATGCATGTAGGTATGTTGTTTTAATGATTATGACTTGTAATACTATTAATAACCAAATTTTAAATGATAGCACTGAAATTTAAAAAACAAAAGGTAACAATTAACTTTTTAATTCTTTTGTCATATTTGAAAAAAAATTGGGTACATGGCACGTTGGGTCGAAAATTCTGAATTGCTCCTAAAATCTAAACTTTAGAGTATGAGTTGCTAATATTTATATGAATATATTTATATAATGTAATTTTTAAAACAAACTCTGCATCCTATCTCAATAGTGAAAAAATTCTTCAAGGTTTGAACAAGTAAGAGAATAAGTTGTTTTTTTGGGGGGCCACAACTTTTGATGTTCAGAGAACCATGTAATGCCAAGGATAGACTAAAGTGTTTCCACACATAGATCATCACCTCCACATCCCAATAAATAAAAGTATTTTATAGTTAGTTATATAGTAAATCATAGTCAATTCAAAAGAAAAGTTATTTGAAGCAAAGCTATTTTTTCTCATAAAAATTAACATTCGTGTGTGTGTGTGTGTGTGTGTGTGTTTTGTGTTTTTGGGGCTACACCCAGTAACGCACAGGGGTTACTCCTGGTTATGCACTCAGAAAGGACTCCTTGCTTGAGGGAACGTTTGGGATGCTGGAGATCAAATCCAGGTCTGTCCTGGGTCAGTCACGTGCAAGACAAACACCCTACCACTGCTGCGCTAATCATTCGGCCTCCAAAATTAACATTCTTGTCATGTAGACTTCTCTATTCCTGAGCATGAAACTCTAGTTTGACTTAAATTCTAGTTAGTACACTTAGTAGTTTAAAAATATGCTAATAATTTCTGATGGGGCCAAGAAGAATGGCTATATAGTATAACTATTTGCTTCATTTATACCATTATGTAACATGTGATATCCGGGTGACAGATTGTTTAAACGATTAAGTAAAACTATATTTTTCTAACACATTTTATTAAAATAATCATACTTAGCATTTTATGTTCTATTTTATGTTACATAAACAGTTTTTAACATTTATGTTAAATAAATATGGTATTTTAAGTTAACTGGATGTAATATGTGTCTAAAACCCACATATTGCATACTATGAAGAATTATCTTTATTATCTATAATTTTATAAAATTTCTATGTTGTATTTTGTCTGTAATTATGATTAACTAATTGGTGTTGTTCTATCTTGAAGTAATTATAGTTTAATGAAAGAATGCTTCTAAACAATCTTAAAAATTAAATAATTTTTGCTACAGAGGTTATTTGACTACACTACATAATAACTTTTCTTTTGAAATGGCTATGACTTGCCATCTTCCTTTCTATAAAATCCTTTTATTTATTGAGCTGTAGAGGTGCTCTATATGTGGAAAGTCTATATTTTATCCTTGGCATTTCATGGTTCTCTGGATACATCTAAAAATGTATCCACAAATATACAGATATTTGTAAATTGTTTCAAACCCCCCAACTTTCTACTCAGGACTCACATAAATAATTAAGTTATCTACTTTTTTATGTACAAATGAAGTGTTGTGCTAACACTGTTTATATTTTTCAATCATATGTCTTTACATGGTTTATTCTCAATTTAAATAGTTCAACCTAGTGGCTGTCTTCTCATAGCCTAAACACTTTTTTGCGAATATTGTGGTGTCATTAATGTCCTATTTTATTAAATTATTTTGGTCTTAGAGCATTTTCGCCATACTTTGTTACAAAGAAATAAATGACTAAATTTCTATCTTTTATTTATCTTGTTATCTTTGTTTTAATAGAGAAATGAAATTGTGCATAATAGCAATTTTGTTTCCAGAATTTTGAACAATTCCCTAATAAATTTAAGTGTATCAGCAACTTATTTACATTATTTAAATGTATATGTGAACGCATGAATATGTTCACTTTATGTATTCCAGCTTTAACAAATTTAACCATTAAGCCCATCCTTCATATCACATAGGAAAATAGAAAACATGATTGAATCAACCCAAATTCCTAAGAATAAAAAAGTGAATAAAGAAGATGTTATGATAGATCCAGAGAGAAAGCATGGAGGTAAGGCATTTGCCTTGCATGCTGAAGGATGGTGGTTCAAATCCCAGCATCCCATATGGTCCCCAAAGTGTGCCAGGAGCAATTTCTGAGCAGAGAACCAGGAATAAATCCTGAGCTCTACTGGGTGTGACCAAAAACCAAGAAATAAAAAAAAATAAATGAAAAAAAATGTGCTGTATCTACATAGTGGAATACCATGCAGCTGTTATGAAAAATAAAGTAATGCTTATACATAGATAGACATGGAAAGGATCATTATAAACTGAATGAAGGGGAGGGTGAAGGAAAAGCATAGAATGCTAACACTCATCTGCAGGATATAGAAGAAATCATATGAAAGTAGTACTCTAAGGATAAAATGATAAGGTTTTGTAACTGCTATGACAATAATTGTTGGAAATGATCATTCTGGAAACAAACTGGTAATTGAAAGAAAATAAAGTAATATATATGGTACACCTTCAGTAACAGTATTATAAACCATGGTGAATAAGAGGAAAAGAAGTACCAGAAGAAAGAGAGAGTGAGAAAAAGAGTGAGAGAGTGTTATATAATAGAAACAGACTGGGGATGGGTGCAGTGAGAATGAATGGGAAACTGGTGGTAAGAAATGGATATGTTTGAAGTATTGGATGTTGGAATATTATCTGACCAAGCACAACTATCAACAAATGTTAAATCTGTATCTCATGGTAGTAGAACAAATAATTGGGGGAAGTCAATGCTAAGTTAGCCATAATTTGAATTTTGATAACCGGCATGGTCAAACTATTTCACACATCTATCTACTATGTCAGCTCTTATTTTTTGCTTCTACAGTTCTCCAATCTTTATAATTTTAAACCCTCTTATCAATAAGTTGCTTTTGACAGGCTACAGAATACCAGAGTACCCAACATAGATGGAAAAAGTGAACTCTCAATAGAAATAGATGTTAACTGCACGAGAATAAAATGTTTACAAACACTCAGTGGGCTTACTTGTTACTTCTCATTCCTTTGCATTAAGCTTATTCCAGAAATTTTATATAATCATGCAGCATGAAAAATGATCCTCTAATAGTTCCTCTATGTTATTGATGTATAACTTATAAAATAAATTTTAAATATAGTAAAATATTAAGATAAAGAAAAAGAGTTTTTTCATGAACTAGTTTTTTAGTTTGTATTTAAACCTAATATAAAGTTCAAATTTTATAACTGTGTTTCATGTTCTATATTTTGTTTGTCTTTGTGTGTTGCAGGTAAATATATGGCATGGAATGTTTTTCTATTATCAAATGTTTCTATTAAGTTGAATGAAGAGTCACTTCAGAGAAACCTATTCTAATTGATTTGGCAATTAAGTACATACAAAATTGAAATTTTTAAACTTTTCCGAAAGTAATAAAATTGAACTTTTTCTAAAAAAAAACATTTCGATGACAATTTCAATTTGTAGTATGTTGCATTGCAGATAATTATCAAAATATTTCAGTTACTAAGATCTCAGACTTATGCTAAATTGAATATATTCAATATGCCAGATGTTAAAGCCATAAGTTTTCCCTTAAGTAAAATATTTATTATATGCAGAAGATTACAAAAATGTGAAAAATAACCTTTAATATATAAAAAGCTTTGTAGAAATAATATGCCACAGTCAGAGCTGTTTAAATTTAGATAAGTTTATAACTAAGATATTTAACTTATTCTTTACAAAAATCATAATTATAAAACTAATTTGTTTTTCTCTTCTAGAATGACAATATTTTATTTGCTTCTAGTCTACTTTTTAGTGGAAAATATGTTTATCTACCTCTGACTTTACTTATTAAGAAGGTTCTATGTTTTATTAAATTCATTTTCTCTTTATGTTGACTTGATAATGTCTATAATAATTAGGAGAACACAAATATTAAAATATTTTTACAATTATACAATTATATTGTACTATTATTTATTATTTATTATTTATCAATTATTTTGCAAGCCTTTATCATCTTGCCCTCCCAATATCAAACACAAATGGTATTTTGAGTATATATTGTATTTGATATTTTCTAGAGTGTCCATGTAAATCACACATTTTTTGCTTTTTAACTTTGTGAAGGAGAAATGCTAAAATAAATTCATTTTGAATGAGTTATAGAAAAAATAAGTAGCAAGTCATAATAGCAAATACTTACAGAAGGAGACCTTTATAGAGAAATTAGAAGGAAAAAAGCACAAGCCAACACTGTTAAGGAAGGGTAAAAAATAGAGAGAAAGCAAGAAAGAAAGTGCAAGTTAATTAATGAAAAAACAAAAAATAATATACAAATTATAAGAAATCAAAAGTACAGGTACAAGGTAAAGAAGAAGAGAGAGGAGTTGGCAAATTAATAGTTGATAACTTCCCATTCTTTGGAAGAAGGTAGCAGCATAAATTCCAGAGATCAAAAGAGTACCAATCGAAGTCCAAAGCGGTGGTACAAAGAATAAGGTGTCTGCCTCGCACCCGCTAACCTAGGGTGGATCATGGTTCTATCCCAGGGTATCCCATATGGTCAGTCCCCCAAGCCAGGATTGATTTCTAAGCGCATAGCCACAGGTAACCTCTGAGCATCACCAGGTGTGGCCCAAAACCAACATTAAAATAAAAGTTTATATTGATTTCTTACATGCCTAGAAGACACCTATATGAGAAATAACAGTAATGAGAAACTTCAACATGTTACTGTCACCATCAAATAGATCTACCAGAAAAAAATATCAAAAAACATGCAAGAGGTCTAAATGAGGAACAAGAAAAACTGATACGAAAAAGAATTCACAAAAAAAGAGGTGGAAAGATGTTTCTCAAGGTAGTATCTTAAATGCCCAAAAGGAATATTTTCTTAATGGTGATTCACTAAAAACATTTTTGCTGGGATCAGGCACAAACAAGTATGCTTAGTTTGAACTCTATTGAACATTATATTACAAGTTGTAGCAATAGCAATCAGACAAGAAAAGAAAATCAAAAACTGTTACAAGTTGGAAAGAGCCAAATTATCAAATGATAACTATTTGTAGAAGACATGATGAAAGATATTGAAGACCATACATTGAAGACCAGAACGCTTAAAAAATAATTTTATAGAACACAATTAATCTGGGAAATTGACTGGTCACAAAGTCAATACACACAGATTTCCTGAACTTCTATATGCAAAAAAATGAATCCTGTGTAGGAGTGATACTATAGTAATAAGGTATTTGTTAGCAAATGACTTACTAGAATTGAGCCCCAGTCTTACATATGGTCCCTGAGCCTACCAGAAATCATCCTTGAGTGCAATTAGGTGTAACTCCTAACATTGTAAAGTGTGCTATCCCTATCTAAAAAATAAGCAAACAAATAAGGTATAGATTTTATTACTGAATTTTGTGATTAAGTCTAATCTTTCTCTGGTAGTATACTTGATCAAAGGTATTTGTCTATAAACATTTTTACATTGCAATGCAAAAATAAAAGTTAGAAGTTATAACATAACCATAATTTTGAGTATATTAATTTACCCTAAACAGTGTTAATACATTTTCTCTTTTAAGATTTGGCACCTACTCCCCAAAGGTGCTGCTTTCCCTCACCTCCAATTCGGGCAACTGCTTTGTCTTAAAGACACAAAATAACAAAAAGACTTTGCCAAGCTGTCTATAGTTAGACCTTTCCCAAGATTGAATGAACTACAGTGAATTAATCCAAGGATTCACTGTCTATCTCAGAAGTTTCATCATTGTCATAAATAATGAACAAACTGGATTCTTTCCAGAAATAGCTGCTGCACTGGTAAATAGCTCAATTCCTACATGACTTATATGAGAGGTAATTAACACTGACGAAAACATCACCGAGAGCTCTGACCTCGTAATTTCAAAAATTCATTGACAATGCTGCATAAATTTAAAATACTTATCTCTTGAAATTTATTAAAACTATTGTTTATATTTTATTTTATGCTTTATACATAATCCCTTTGGATGCATAAAGCAATTGGAATTTGTGAACACTTCACAATAAATGACTCAAAGGACTTTGCAGAAACAATGTCAATTAGAGTGTTTAAGAGACTATTTTAGATTCATTGTTTCCCCTTTTGGGAGATCTGTGACTTTCTAGTTGTTTAGCAAAGAATGCATAGAAACTTTAGGAGACTATTTTAGTCTGAAAGTTGTTACTTTGGGAGATCTGTGACTCTTTCCAGTGGTTTAGCAATAAATGCATATAATTAAACTTGACAATGCTGGAGTTTACCTAACCTGTAATTCGAGAAAATAGGGAAGGTTGATGATATCTCCTTTCCCTGCCCCCATTACCATCACTACCACATGTAGGCAGTTAGAAAAAGCTTACTGCAAATTAGCTACCCTTATATTCTTAATTAAACTCATCAAGGGCATTTTTTGTCCATTTAAGACCGGATTTATACTTATACTTGTTATTCTTTGTTCTTAAATGACTCAAGGTTTTGTCCTTGTTGGTCAAGCAGAACTGGATATTTTAGACAGACTTTTGATAAATATATTTCCTATACTAGATAGTAAATGGTGTACTACTTTAAGTTTAAGCTTACATAAAATTGTCATCCTACTCCCTAAGTATTAGCCAACTATATCAGGACTTATTTCACCAGCATCATACTTTTTTCTCATCCAACTTCCACAATGCTATTTTTTGAGGTACAAGTTACTCCCCAATTTGAAAAAAAATCCCATCATGTTTTAACTTGTAACAGTATTATGAATTTTCTAAATAGAGCATTTTCCATAATAATATTCCTTCATAAATTATTATTTTCAATCCAGATTCCCCTTGCAACAATGAATGCATATATATAACTCCACAATTCAGAGACCAGCTAAGAATGTAATGTGATTGTGCATGAATAAAACTGCTTGAGTTTGAGAAAAGTAAATATATTTATGTATATATAAAAAAAGCCCATGTTGAAGTTGAAGGTGTATTTCCTCCATGCCTTAGCAAGCACATGACATACCCAGACCTATGTGGTATCAAATAATATGGTATAATTTCTTTAAAGTTATTATCAAATTATTATAAAATTATTATGAAAATAATTCTTTAGCAATAAACAATATCATTTGCAAGATTAAAGAAGAATTTAGTAAATAAAAATGAAATACATAGGTAGTCAGAATATAATCATGATGAGGATGAATTTAACATCTTAGACAAAAAATAAACACATTTATGGGGCCCGGGAGATTTCATGGAGGTAAGGTGTTTGCCTTTCATGCAAAAGGTCATCGGTTCAAATCCCGGGGCCCCATATGGTCCCCCACTGCATGCCAGGTTTAATTTCTGAGCATGGAGCCAGGAGTAACCCCTGAGCACTGACGGGTGTGACCCCAAAACCAAAAAATAAATAAATAAAAATAAACACATTGTTTAAATAAATTGCATTCCAAAACTCAATTGGAATGGAATATAAAACCTAACTAGAATCAATTACTAGTAAGAGAATTGAAACAGTAACCAAAATCCTTCCCTCAAGCAAATGTCCACGGTATATACAAGAAATTTCAATAATGAATGCTAGAAAAAACCTTTTCACCTCTGTTAAGTTAGTTGGTTGTTGCATATGCAACACCCAGTTATACTCTGATAGCCCAAATTACTACTGATAATAAGGGGTGGCTTGAGAACTATTTCTAGTGAAGTTATCAAGGATCATGAATTTCCAGAGATAGAACCAGGGTCTTGAATGAATATGTACTCTATTTTAGAATCACATACCATGTTTTTAATTAGTCCACGTCCTTATTTTTAAAAATATATGCAATGATTAAATTATTCATTTGGGGCAAGTGCATGTTAAAATGTCATCTCATAGCAATGAGGGTGACTGGTTATTATGCAAAAAATATAAGAAACTGCTGAAGAAAATGTGAGAGGCAATCATTATACATTACATTATCAATATGGACATAAATTGCTTTAGATTTTATGAAAATTGTATATTAGAAAATGAAAATTTGTTGAGACAGGCTCCTTGCTTGCACACTAGAAATTTGGATTTCATCTCTGACACCATCTATTATGATCCCCTAATTTCAGTCAAGAATGATCTCTGAAAATAAGACCAATAGAAAGTAGTGAGTACTGCTATGAGTCACCCCCAACTAAAAAAATAAATAAACTGTAGTCTAGTGCAGTATATCAGAGACTAATAATATGACAGATTTAATTTATAAATTAGAAATAAGTGAATTTTAAATACTCAAATTATCTTGAATAAAGATTTCAAAGACCTTTTTTCAGATCATGGTCTTTAATTCATTAGTTATTCACAGGTCCATGGCTAATTTTAATTTGGAAAAATTCTTGAAAATGTCTATTTTTAGAATAATGCAATGTTATCCAATAGTAACAAAATAAATAGTGTGCAGAAAATTATAGGAAAAGGGAAAGAGTAATACAACAGTATATAAGAATCTCTTATTTCACTCAGGGTATTCACATATTTCCTTATTGAAGTTTATTTTTTAGAAGTTTAATGTGAGGTTGGGCTGATAGTATAGTGGAGAGAGTGCTTGCCTTTTACACAGCCTATCCAAATTCAATCCCAGACTACTATAGTCCCCTTAGTACAGAAGAGAGTAATTCCTGAATATAGACGCAGGAGTAACTTCTAAACACAATCACTTATGGCCAAAGAAAACAAAATATTCAATGTAGGTTTTGCTCTTATTCTCTGTATTTTTTTCATTCAAAAACAAAACAAAACAAAACAAAAAGTAGTGTAGTGGTTTCATAAACTCATCACAAAAATTCTGCCATCTCATAACTCAGGAAACCATTCGTTTATTGAACAATAACACATATACTCTAATATACCTCATCCATTTATTCAGTTGCTTGTTAAGTCTGCCTGCTAAAAAATTACTTTAAACAATTATGCAATCATTACATTCCATAAAAGTACAGTGGTATGAACAGTTTTAGACTTCTTTTGAATATTTTGATAAAGATTAACATATTGTTTCAAAAATATGACAATTTGGGGGCTAGGGATAGCATAATGGGTAGGGTGTTTTCCTTAGATGAGGACAACCAGGATTCCCTCTTTAGTATCCCATATGTTCCCCCAAGCCTGGCATAAGTGATTTCTGAGTGCAGAGCCAGGAGTAATCCCTGAGTGTTGATGAGTGTGGCCCCCAACCAAAAACAAAACGAAAGACAATTTTTAATGGCAAATTGGTAATCAAGGGAAAAAAATCACCTTTTTTTTTTTTTTTTTTTTTTGGTTTTTGAGTCACACCTGGCAGTGCTCAGTGGTTACTCCTGATTCTATGCTCATAAAGTGCTCCTGGCAGACTTAAGGTACCATATGCCAGGATTTGAACCACCGACCTTCTTCAAGCAAGGCAAATGCTCTACCTCCATGCTATCTCTCCGGCCCCCCAAATCACCTTTTTGATCAGAGAGAATCCTGATCTTTGCCCATAAAAATCATGACAAGCAGTTTTCATGAGGATGCTGATCTGGAGAATCAATCCAACAGAATCTCAGGCCCTTAACATTACTCAGAAACTACTAAATGGATACACTGAACTCTGAATCTGTACGTGTAAACTGGAACTTACATCCATTTTCTTGTTATTTAGAAGTACTATGAATGGTATATATATAAGGACTAACAAGGTTCATTTCAAGTAGCTTTAAAAATCTGTCAAGTTGGAGAACTATTTTGTGTTGAGACACCACCTGTCAGATTTGGAGATAGATTAAATGCCCCTGCTCAGTAAAATTCACCATAGTGACCCTAAGACCAATCAAAAATTTTCGTGTGGGAGACTAAAAGCAAAAATCTTTTTTTTTTGACAGTATGTTCAGCTTCAAATATATCTTTTATTAAATGTCAAGTAAAGGAAAATGGATACTCTTATTGAACATGTAATAGTGAGAAGACCAGGGAGCTTTTTACACATTTTTTGGCCTATTCTTTGCAGAAAATATTTCATAAAATATTTGACAAATCCACTCCATGCAACTGTATATTTGACAAATATCTAAAACACTGTAAATATATTTAAAAGCACCACTATATGTTTGAAAAATCGACTACATGTAACTATTATAAAAATTGATAGCCTTGTTTCTTAAAATAAATATTTAGGGGACAGAATGAAAGTTCAGTGGATAGCATGTTTGCCTTGCACACAGCTAACCTGTGTTCCATTTCTACCACACCAAATGATCTTCAAACACACTAGGAATAATATCTCAAATCAAAGCCAGGAGTAAGCCATGGGTCTGGTGTGGTTAAAAAAAAAACAAACAAATGTTAAGAAAACCTCCTGTGGGGGCCAGAGTAGTGACACAAGCGATTATGCATCTGCCTTGCTCGTGCTAGCCTAGGACCAACCTCGGTTCTATCTCCTGGCAGTCCATATGGTCACCCAAGCCAGGAGCGATTTCTAAGCTCATAGCAGAAGTAACCCCCGAACATCACCAGGTGTGGTCTAAAAATCAAAAAAAAAAAAAAAAAAAAAAAAAGAAAAGAAAACCTCCTTGTGCCAGAAACCAAAATTCTATTTCTTATCTGATTTCAACAATACAGAAATATTTTTGATATTCCCATGTTTTTCAGTATATAGTTAACACAATGCATGCCATAATATTAAAATGTTAATGCATATTTATTCAAATAATTTATTAATTATTAATATACATATTCTAATATATAAATGAAACACATATTTCTGGAACAAATAACATTTATTTAAAATTATGAAGTGATAGGAAAAGTCAAAATAATAAAGCTAGGAAAGAGAAAATAATTGACAGTGTTCTGAATTTTATTGAAAATCTTTATATTACAGTATAAGGATATTTGAATATAAAATATCCCAATAGAAAGATATTGTATATCTTTCTACATATATATTGTATATATGTAGACATTAAATGAAGTTTCATATTACTAGATTTATGTAGAATTATAACAAGTAATTCTAATGTAAATTTACCTTTATCTTTTTCTCTAGAAAATTACTCATTTAACTATCTGTATAAGTCCTTAACTGGCAAGTTGTTTGACCTTCCAAAATTAATGCATGGCATCCCATACAGTTCTTGGAGTTGCCTAGAAAAGATAGTTCCCTGGGTTCTAAGATCAATTCTATTTCATCAGGAATTATACCTTAGCACAGTCAGAAATAAGTTCTGAGTATTCCATGGTGTGGCCCAAAATATCAACCAAACAAATTCAAATGAAAAAAAAAAGATTTTTTTTCAGGCTTTGCAAAATAATACTTATTTTGAAGAATACAAAAGTAACAGTGTAACTATATCGGATTTTATGAGATAAAAGATGTTTAATTTTGACTTTTCAATTAAACATTTAATTTCTGCTCCTTTTGATGTTGTCTTTCATTTTTATATTCCTAATTTACCTGATTTCAGAGACCTCTATATTTATTTTCATTGATTTCATTTGTATTAAGCTTTTTTATTTATTAAAGATTTAGAGGTTTTGATACAATTAAAGTATAAAAAGTAAATTATACTTTAGGATAAACCATTTAAAATTATGTGTTTTATATTTTAATTCTTGTACAAAAATAAAACTAAAATAATTAACTTGTATGGGTATATTTATGTTTCTAATTGCATCAAAATACAGTGAAATTTTTGCAATAAAATAAAGTATGCTAAAATGAGGGAAATGATAAACTTCATACTGGGGTTAAAATGCACTCTAAATATATTTAATAACATTTATTTCTGAATACACACTATTAAAGCAAATTAATAAATGTTTTAATGTGTAATGCAATGATGTTTTTATCTGTGTGCATATGTTGATGATTCAGAAAATTTCAATACTTGATAAGGTAAATATTTCCTGGGAGAAAGGATTTTTTTTGGGGGGGTGGTTTTGGGTCACACCCGGCAGTGCTCAGGGGTTACTCCTGGCTCCATGCTCAGAAATTGGTCCTGGCAGGCATGGGAGACCATATGGGGCACCGGGATTCGAACCAATGACCTTTTGCATGAAAGGCAAACGCCTTACCTCCATGCTATCTCCCAGGCCCCGAGAAAGGATTTTTTCAACATGAATTATTTATTATTAGATAATAAGATAATCAAGCTGTCAAGAGACTCAACATAATGTATCAAGGTACTAGATAGCAAATCAAATGTTGCTTATTGTTTGAATGACTGTCCCTGAGAGAAATTATACTTTGGTCTGAGAATACTTCATCATGTTTCAGTAAAAACTGATTGGAAAGCAAAAACTTTGTAATTAATGAGTTTGCAACCCCTTTTTATAGTCTACACTGAAATATTATTCATACACATTCATTCAATCTCAGTATTATATATTGTTTGGCAATAAAAGCTAAGTTACTTAGGAACATTTATAGGCCTTCACTTTTAACTAAATTTTTAAGAGTATTTTTATTTATTTATTATCATGAATTATTTACCTTGATAAAAACATAATATAATTCAATTTTAATTATATCATCAATATCTATTTATTTCTTTCACATTGTATAAAGGAGCAATGTCATCTCTGATTCATTTTAATTGCAGTTATCACTGATTTTTTTAATTTTTATGTTCACTTGTTTTTTGTTTCTATAAAATAGATAAAACAATTAACATTTGTTACTTTTGTTAGCACACATAGCCTTTTATTAAATAACTTAAGTTTTTTAAATATTTAATCATCATCAAACTTTTGAATATATTAAATAAAATAAAAATATCTTTTTCAGTTAATTTTGCTATTACAATAGCCTTGAATTTCATAGTATTATTGCAAAGTTATTTCACACCACCACCATTTCAGTGCCAGTGACCTCAGCTATGGCTTTTCAGTCACTTAATATTATTTCAAGTAAATACTTTAATTTTTTAATTTTTATTTTTTTATTTTGGCCATATTGTCTTACATATCTTTAACAGTAGTTTTTTAGGTACATATTAACATTGGTCAGGGGAATTCCCATCACCAAATTTGCCCTCCCTCTACCCTCGCTCCCAATCCTGAATCCCATAACCCCTACCCTTAACCCCAGGCTGCTAGAATAAGTGGTGCCCTCTGTGTCTAGCTTACTACTTAGTGAGCATATATCTGGCTAGTCCTTGTACCCTCCGTTATCCCCCCCTCTGCTTGAGAGGCAGAACTAGATAGTTCAAGTTATGCGGTTTTGTTTGAAGAAAGATAAAGCAATAAAGTGGGGTAAAAATCAAATAAGTAGAAAATGGGTGTAGTCCTTCTCTAGGCTGTCAACCTCAGTTTGAGAGAGGACAGGAAAAAAGAAATTGAAATACCACAACAATACAAAAAGAAATATCGAATAAAATATCCAGTTATGGGGACCAGGCAGTGGCACTGGAGATAAGGTGCCTGCGCTAACCTAGGACTGACCACGGTTCAATCCCCCGGTTCCCCATATGGTCCCCCGTGCCTGCCAGGAGTGACTTCTGAGCGAATAGCCAGGAGTAACCCCTGAGCGTCACCGGGTGTGGCCCAAAAACAAAAACAAAAAAAAAAATGAAATTTAAGGGGCCTTGGAGATAGCATGGAGGTAAGGCGTTTGCCTTTCATGCAAAAGGTCATCAGTTCGAATCCCGGTGCCCCATATGGTCCCCCGTGCCTGCCAGGACCAATTTCTGAGCATGGAGCCAGGAGTAACCCCTGAGCACTGCCGGGTGTGACCCAAAAACCAAAAAAAAAAAAAATCCAGTTAGCACTACAGCACTAAAGGCAAGCACCACTTAATAGTTTCGGTCCTGAAATAAAACCATGACAGAGTGCAAAAATAGAGAAAGATAAAATAACATAAAATAAGATTGGGAACATCAACTTCAATATTAATACCAAATAAAGATCTCAAAAAGGATAAAAATAAAAATAAATAAATAGATAAAAAAAAAACAGGGGGGCAGAAAATAGGTTTGTTTTTTTTCCTGCATAGGCATAGTAAAAATTGGGTACATTAGAGAGGGATTTCCCTTGGCCTAGGAGATACAGGGTCTCTCCACCTTTAAGTATAGTGTCATGGCTTTGTCAGTCACTTAATTTTTAAGTATTCGTTTGTACACAATTACACATTCATTTATTACATTTAGATTATAACTTAGAATGTACTTATACTTTTTCTTAACATTTAAAAGCAGTCCACCTAAACTTAGAAATAGTTAATGCTTCAAGATTCTATGATTACTGGAAATGATTCGTAGATTAGACATATAATATATAACTTTAAATGTATATAATATTCAAAAAGCATCTTAATTCAGATTACAACATGCTCTGAGTTATTTTAAAATCTAGACTAAACGTTGTTAACACTCATCACCACCGCATATACTTTTCTCTCAGTTTGAAGATCACTATATCTGAATCTCAGTAGTGATCTGGTCTCCTGGTTGGTTTCTTAAGCCATTAATCTTGAAGAAAATGTAAAGGAGATACTTTTATTCAAGCATTCCATAGAGCATTTAAATTCAGGATTCTTTTGCTGTAATTTGGAGAGTTTATTTCCTGTTTTCATTAAGATAGTATGTATACTCAAACAGTGATTAATTCTATACAAACAAAAAGATACCCTAAAATGAATTTTTAAAATAACAGTGAATATAAGACTATGACACACACTTATTTTTTTTCAGTATTATGGTTTTAATTACTAATCTCTACAAATCTCTCTAAATAGATGCATTCACTAAGATGTCAGCAGCTCACCACAGTGAGCTGGAGTTAATATTTCCATTAGCAAAACTGGAAGTAAAATGAAAACCTATCTTTTATTTTCAAATTCTATGTGGAAAAAGTGTGTAAGAATTATTTTTTTTCTTTCAGTATTTGCTCATAATAATTTAAAAATTTCAAGTCAATGAACATGGATATAGAAAATGTCACACTACAACCATGAAAATGGGGGAAACAAGGCAGACCTCCACCTTTCTTAGAGAACTAAACTGGTAACTCTGATTATCCCAAAAGTACTAACCACCTTTCAGATAAGGATTTTAGAAAATAAATAAGGAAGATGTTCATAAAACTCAAATGAAGCATGGAATGAATGAATGAACATGCCACCAATAAGAATCAAGAGGATCTGAGAGTATAAATAAGAAAAATTCAAACAGAAATAACAGGGTTGAAAAACTTGGTAGACAAAATGCAAACCTCACTGAAAAGTCTTTCCAAAAAAGTAATAGTAAATAAGGACAGAATCAGTGAGCTGAAAGATTGAAAGATGAGATGAACAACAACTCCATGTAAGAGAAGAGTCAGGGGGTCAGAGTCGTAGTGCAGTAGTAGGGCGTTTGCCTTGCAAATGGCTGACCAAGGACGGATTGAGGTTCAATTCCCTGTCGTCCCATATGGTCCCCCAAGCCAGGAGCGATTTGTGAGTGCATAAGGAGTAACCCCTGAGTGTCACCAGATGTGGCCCAAAACCAAGAGAAACAGAAAGGGAAAGAGAGAGAAGGAAAAAACCCAAAGGAGTATCAACAATCAAGATAAATTCAGAGAACTTATTTTAGAAATTATCACAGAACTAGAGTGCATGCAACAAAATATGACATGCCTGAAAAGTACCAACCAGACAGATTCAAATAAAAGCACCACAAGACACATTCTAGTCATAATGATGAATCCCAGAGATAGGAATCTAATATTGAAAATAGCAAGATCGGGGCCCGGGAGATAGCATGAAGGTAAGGCGTTTGCCTTTCATGCAAAATGTTATCGGTTCGAATCCCAGTGCCCCATATGGTTCCTCGTGCCCGCCAGGAGCAATTTCTGAGCATGGAGCCAGGAATAACCCCTGAGCACTGCCGGGTGTGACCCAAAAACAAAACAAAACAAAACAAAAAAAGAAAATAGCAAGATCAAAAGGAAAATTACATTCAAAGGAGCATCCCTAAGATTTACCAAAGACTTGTCACAAGAAACCCTCAAGGCCCAAAGACAGTGGTTTGATATAGTGTCAAACCACAATTAAATTAATGCATGGCCAAGAGTACTTCAACCAGCCAGACCAAAATTCAAATTAAAAGAGAATACACAGCTTCATGGATAAACAGCATCTTAGTAACTTTACAGACACAAACCCAATAATCTACTTTAAGATAATACAGACCATAAGACACACCAAAGTCCTACTAAAAGATTACACTAAATTATGATAATCTTTTCAAGTCAATGGACTATATGTACCAATCAAAAGTTAAAATTGGTAAAATGGATCAAAAAGCTGAATTCAGTGCTTTTCTGCCTACCATAATCACATATGAATAGTCAGAACAAAACAGACTTAAGCTCAAAGTTTGTAGGATACACATTTAAGCAAACAAATCCTTTTAAAAAGCTGACGTGGCCATACTAATTTTAGATGGCACAGATTTTAAACTTATAAAAGTTATAAGGAATAGAGATGAACATTTCTTAATAAATAAGGAATATGTACAACAGAAAAAACCACACTCCTAAACATATGTAAACCCAAAGAGGGACCAGCAAAATATTTAAAACTACTGCTGACAAACTTGAAAAAAGATATCAATAGCAAGACAATAATAGTGGGAGACTTCAACACTGCCTTGTCAACTCTTCCTAGGTCAACCCGGATAAAACCTAACAAGAATATACAAGAAGTGAAAGAAGCAATAGAAGAAATTATATATATATATACATATATATATATATATATATATATAGCTTCATCTCCAGAAACTGAATACACATTCTTCTACAATACACAATGGCCATTCTCCAAAATAGATCATATGCTAGACCATAAAACACATCTACATAAAATAAAAAGAATAAAAGTTGTAAATACTACCATCTCGGATCATAATACACTAAAATTAGAATGGACTAAAAAGTAAACATAGAGGAAAAATTTTAACACCTGGAAATTAAATAGCTCACTACTAAAAAATCAGTGCGGCAGAGAAAATAATCAAAGAGGAAATAAAAATAAAATCTTTAAAACAAACCAAAAAATGAAGACACAGATTGTATGAATCTGTGAGATATAGCTAAAGTGGTAATTATATTTTATTTTATTTTTCTGTTTTGGGCTTTGGGCCACACCAGTTACACTCAGGGGTTACTCCTGACTATGTACTCAGAAATTGGTCCTGGCTTGAGGGACTATATGAGACACTAGGGGATTCAACTGAGATGCGTCCTAGGTCAGCCACATGCAAGGCAAACACCCTACCACTACACCACTGCTTCGGCCCCTAAAGTGGTATGAAGAAGAAAATTTATTGCTTTGCAAGCATTCATTGGGAAGGAAGTAATCTGCATAAATAACTTCATGGAATATCTTATAAAATTGTAATGTGATCAGCAAAATAAACCAAAAATTGGAAATGGAAGAAAATAATAAAGCTTGTAGTAGAAATCAATGAATGGGATACCCAAAAATAATTAAATAGGTGGGTTAAAACAAGAGATGTTTCTTTGAAAAAATTTATGAGATTGATAAATCAATAGCAAAATTTACAGAGAAAGAGAGAAACAAGATTGAATAAGGAATAAAAAAGGAATGATTACTACAGATACTACAGTGGTAAGATGGGCAGACTTGCCTTGAAACAGATCTCAGGGAAAAGTTTTCCATGTTTTTTTTTCTATTAAGAATAATATTCGTCATAGGCTTTTGGTAAATAACTTTGAATATACTCAGAAACGTTTTTCCATTCCGTTTAGGTGCCAGAGTGATATCACAGCAATAGGGCATTTCCGTGCATGCAGTTGACCCAGGACAGACCTGGGTTCAATTCCTGGCATCTCATATGGTCTTCCATGTCAGGAGCGATTTCTGAGTGCAAAGCCAATAATAACCCCCTGAGCGTACAGGGCATGGCCATAAACGAAAATAAAATATCATAGATATTTCTATGATAACATTACATTTATGGTCATTTCTCTTTTGATCACATGGAAATAAATACTTAAAATATCTTGCTAATGAGTAACTTCTGATAGAACATTCAACACATTTAATTATAAATCTAATCTCACTCGTGATATTTAATAAAGATAGAAATTCATATGAAAATAACTATCTGAATTTAGAGTATAACATTTGTGAGGCACTCTTCTAGGTGGCATCACACATATTATCTTATTTTAGAATCTCAAATTCTTTATGTAAAATAATTTTGTGAAAATTTGCACTTTAAAAACCCTTTATAAAAAACTAAATAAAAACCCCAGTACTCGGGGCCAGAGCAATTGCACAGTGGTAGGGAGTTTGCCTTGCAAACGGCCAACCCGGGGCAAATCTGGTTCAATCCCTGGCCTGCTAGGACCAATATCTGAGCACACAGCCAGGAGTAAAGCATGAATGGCACTAGGTATGACCCTAAAACAAATAAGCAAAAAAGTCTCAGTGTTACAAAAAATTATTCAATTTATGCAATTAATATATAATAAAGTATAACATATAATATACTTAATATTTCATAGCAAAATAAAATATAACCTTCATATCACATTTATAATCCATACATTTTAATATGACATTGGACAGTTTCCACTTTACATTATATCTGGAATGAAACAAAGTATTAAGAGAGTAAATAATATAAAATTAATATTGAATATAATAGTATTATGTATTATATATAAAATAAAGAATATAAAAGTATTTTGTTTACTGAATATACGTCCAGAATTTGAGCTTTAATTGGTTATGTTCAGGTTTTCTTTCTGACTTTGTGCTCAAAGATCAGTTCTGAGAGCCTATAAGGAAATTTAGGGATCAAAATTGACTTAGACACAAGGAAAGTACTTTATTCTCTGCACTATCTCTGTCTCCAACACACAAAATTTGTTTCATTTATTTCACTTTCTGTGGGAGAGTTTTGGAGTATAAATATAGGGGTAATAGAGGTAATATTTCATCTTCTTTCCCTCCCTCTGTGGTCCATAAGTTTCTCAGGAAACTAAACAAAAATATATCTCATATGTATGACAATTTTTCTATGCTCATCATAAAAACAGTCTAGTAACTGTCTCTTTCTACATGTCTGCTACTCTTAAAGTCTTTCTTATGAGAGTGTTCCAGTACGAATATGCCTCTCCATGTCACTCAGTGGTGGCATCTTATCTTACTCTAAAAATTTGCTTCCTTTTTAGACAGTGACATTGGGAAGCTCCTCACTGCTGACCTTTGCCAGATTTACATCTCCTGACCCTCTGGAGATATTCCACTCCTTCAGGTGGAACCTAGCCTCTTTTAGAACCAGAGGAAGATTCCACTATCTTCTGACTAGGCCTGGAAGCCTCCTTCAACTTTCATCATTGTGTAGCACACACTTGATACTTTCTCATAAAATTTCACAATACTCATATTTGTATTTTCTGTCACTGTGTTTAAAAAAGAAGGAAAGAAAGCAATGTTTAATCTAATTACTTAGTAATATTCCCTGGGGGCCTAATTCAAATATTCACCCTCAACATAATATTATATATAATAGAGATTTTTTGAATTTTTATACTTATAAAAAGATATACTTTTAAAAATATTATATGTTCTACTTTCTCAGTTTATCATTGATTCACAATTTTATTTGAAATTATAGATTATCACTATATACCTATGTTTGTGTATGTTACATCATCGCCAGAATAAAAAAAATGAGAAAGATCTATCTCAATTTTGAGAAAAATAAATGTAAAAAGGAAAAAAATAATGTCAAAAGTCTTTGGAGCTGAAGATTTTGCTAATATAATTAAATTAAGATGAGAAATTTGTGTGGTACATTGATATTGAAAAAAAGTTTGATAGTTGGTGTGGTGTTTAAATAATATATTAATGAAAATTATGCGTGGGACTGAACGGTGATGCTGGAGGTAATGTGCCTGCCTTGCCTTCGCTAGCCTAGGATGGACTGCTGTTCGATCCCCCAGTTTCCCACATGGTCCCCCAAGCCAGGAGGGACTTCTGAGCTCAGAGCCAGGAGTAACCTCTGAGCATCAGTGGGTGTGACCTCCCCCCCAAAAAAGAAAATTATGTGTAACAGTATTGTAAATCTCTGTCTCTCAGCAAATAATTACAGAAAAAAAAATAAATAAATGGTACTGAATGTAGTATGCTCAGTTGCTCCCCAGATGGGGGCATTTTTGTTCCTTATCACTTTCCAATAATATTCTCTATCTTGTTCAAAAAATATGGTGAATATGGGGCTGGTGCAGTGGTGTAGCAGTAGGGTATTTGCCTTGCACACAACTGACCTAGGACGGAACCCAGTTCAATCCCCAGCATCCCACATTTTTCCCCCATGTCAGGAGCATTTTCTATTTTTTTTTTTTTTGGTTTTTTGGGCCACACCCAGTGACACTGAGGGGTTTCTCCTGGCTATGAGCTCAGAAGTCGCTCCTGGCTTGGGGAACCATATGGAAAACCGGAGGATCGAACAGCGGTCCGTTCTAGGCTAGCGCAGGCAAGTCAGGCACCTTACCTCCAGCGCCACCGCCCGGCCCCAGGAGCATTTTCTGAATTGAATTTTGAGTATTAATTATGTCTCAAAATGAAATAGTGAGGGGACAGAGCAGTGGCACAAGCAGTATGGTGTCTGCCCTGCATGCACTAATCTAGGACTGACCGCGGTTTGATCCCCCTGAGTTCCATATGGTCACCCAAGCCAGGAGCAATTTCTGAGCACATAGCCAGGAGTAAACTCTGAGAATCACCAGGTGTGGCCCAAAAAAAAAAAAAAAAAAGCATAAGCAAAGAAAAATGACTATGGACCAGTCCACTCAGGCACCTCTGTAGCTCACACTTTCACATGTATTTTGGTGAAATCCTTTATTCAAGAACAGAATTTCCGAGTACTATCTTTCATCTCTACAAGACTTTATGAAGTTAATTTTTATATTTATATATTCTCATAACAAAACATCACTTTTTATTAAATCAGTTTCCTGTAAGCTGCTAGAAGATTCTTGGTTATGTTTTGGACAAAGTTTATGCATGCATTTTCTACATTTAATCATTTCTGCGACCCCTTATTATCTTAGTATTTTTGTTGTTGTTTATATTTGTTTTGCTCTGTTTCTTGGGTAACACTCAATGGCGTTGCACTCAGGATTCACACCTGAGAATAATAAAGGGTAGTTCTGGAGATCAAATGCAGTTGGGTTACTTGCAAAGATTAATCGTCTACTTAAGAGAAAATGCAAACCATTTTCCTGCTGTTAATTGTTGAAATGTCACATGGTCTAAATTTCTTATGATTTCTATTCCTAAAATCAAATATTTAGGGACAGAGTTTTGATATTTCATATTATATCCACCAAAAGTGGATGATCAGCTACACATTCAAAGAATTTAATCAGTTTTCAACTACAATATTAATTATATTCTACAAAGCTATAAAATTTATATAAACAAATACATTATCTTATAATTCTATAAATCAACGATTTGATATATAACTTACTGAGTTAATTTATTATATTGGCATTCCTGCTTTGCTTTCTAAAGATGCTCTGTAAATGAAATTTTTTTCCTTTAATGAACTCTACTTTCCTATAGAATGTGCATCTCTTTGTTATAACAAACCCTACTACATATTCAACACCAAAACTATGAAAGAGTCCACTTTCCTTTTCAATTATTTTATTTTTTAATTTTTTTTAGTATATTTAAAATATTTTACTGAAACCATTGTGATTTTTACAAAGTCCTTCACAGTTGGGTTTTATATATACAACCAGGTCCAATCCTATCAAGAGTGTCCACCTCCCTTCACCAATTTTCCCCAAATGTACATACCTTATACTCCCCCCACCACACACCTTTCCCTCAGCCTACCAGTATTGAAGGCCCATTTTAATTTTAGATTGTTAAAGCTTTGGACTTTTGATTCCATTGTTGTTGCCTTTGGCTTGGATATTTATTTCTGTTCTTTTTTGGGAGGGGAGAGGGGTCTGACTCTTTGCTCAGATATTGCTACTAACAGGCTCAGGGGACCATATGGGATGCTGGGAATCAAATCACCATCCTTCTGCAGGCAAGGCAAACGCCCTACCTCCATGCTTTCTGTGCTTTTTACCACTATAATTGCACCTGAGATTTCTTGGCCCTGATCCCCATCATTTTAAAATTGTGTTTCTCCTCTTACACTCAGTTTCCCTCCTTCTCCTCACTATACTCTGAGGCCAAAAGTGTTCATGACAACTCAAACCTTTTCTTTGCATTTCTTCATGTAATTATTTAAATACACAAATAAATGATATCATTCTGTATCTATCCTTCTTCTTCTGGTTAAATCATTTAACATAGTATCCTCCAGGTCCATCCATGTTGCTAAAAATTTCATGATTGCATAATTCCTTACTGCTATGTTCTATTTCATTGTATAAATGTAAGTACATCTTCATGATCCACCGGTCTGTTGTTGAGCATCTAGGTTGATTCCAGTCTTAGCAATTGTACTGAGTGCTGCAATGAATAGCACTGAATATACATTCTTTTGGATGAGTATTGTTTTCTGTCCTGGAGATAAAAAACATTGTGCAGGAATTTTATTTATTTATTTATTTATTTATTATTTTAATTTTTATTGTGACCAAAGTGCAT
This sequence comes from Crocidura indochinensis, assembly GCA_004027635.1. Classification (NCBI taxonomy): domain Eukaryota; kingdom Metazoa; phylum Chordata; class Mammalia; order Eulipotyphla; family Soricidae; genus Crocidura; species Crocidura indochinensis. The sequence goes on along the minus strand of PVKC010000867.1, from coordinate 4,339 downwards.
TACAAATCTTTCACTGCATCATTTATGGTACATAGTGACAATGAATGAGGGGCATTTCCACCACCACTGCTGTCCTCCCTCCATCCCTGTTCCCAGCATATATCCCATATCTCCCTCCTTTAACCCCCATAATGCTAGCGCAATTGGTCTCCACTTTACAGCTTGTTGTAGATTGAGCATCCATTCCGCCATCATTGGAGATCAAAAGGTTAAGAAAAAAGAAAGAAAGAAATTTGGTAACAACTACCAAAAAAAGAAAAAGAGAAGAAAGAAAGAAAAATGGAATAAAAAGGGAAAAAATGTACCCGGAAAAGAAAAATAAAAAAATAAATCACCTAATAATAACAAGAGTGAAAAAGAGGGGCCCGGCGGTGGCACTGGAGGTAAGGTGCCTGCCTTTCCTGCGCTAGCCTAGGATGGATCGTGGTTCGATCCCACGGTTTCCCATATGGTCCCCCAAGCCAGGAGCGACTTTTGAGCGCATAGCCAGAAGTAACCCCTGAGCATCACTGGGTGTGACTCAAAAACCAAAAAACAAACAAACAAACAAAAGAGTGAAAAGAAAGAGAAAAGTGGGAGAAAAAAGAGAAGGAAAATAAAGTAAAAAACTAACAAATCAAAACAAAACAAGAAAAAGTAGGTGTGCTGAGGTGGCAGGGTTTGGCGTTCCCCCCACCTTTTTTTTTTTTTGCATAGGCATAGTAAGCATTGTGGAAGAAAGGGAATTCCTGTGGCCTAAGAGATTCAGGGTTTCTTTATTCTTGATGCATACCATCATGGGATCAACCCCTGACTCCATATATACTCATTACCCCATCCCAAAGGCTTTTGAGCTGCCATATGACACAACAAACCCTCTTTTAGGTATTTATCCCCAGGACAGTTCTTTTTATTATTTATTCTATCTCTCTGACCCAGTTTGAGAAATCATTTTCTTTAAAATACTTAGTTGATTAGATTGGACAATATTCAAATTTAACAGTAGAAAAAATAATCTTGTTTATATGTATATATTTTTCTATATAAATTAAGTCAAAATATATTTTAAAAGTGAAAAACATTCCTTTTAAGCTATATATTGTTTAAAATATATAATATAAAGATATTTTAAATGGTATGTGATTTAAAACTATGTAACATATAGATATCTCCATAGCTTTCATTGTATATTAAGTATAAAGTTATTACCAATTATAACTAGTTTTAAAATTACATGCCACAGTTAATTAACACACATTCACACCTGAAAATTATGTAACTTTCGGATAAATTTGGCACATTTTAAATTAAAATATATTTTTGCGAATTTTTTGTAAGTTCTATGTGAAAGTGATAAAACAGCAGTTTAACAATATTAATTTAGCTTTTAAATTAAGAAAGTATGGTAAGCCAGGTTAAATATAAACCCTTAACAAATTGTGTTCATTTTGAATATAAATGAGCTCATATATTTATTAAAATTACATGAATGTAGGAACGAATGGGCAAAACAACAAAATAAAATATAATTTAGCAATTTAATGATAAAGGGCTTACTGGGTCCTTTTTCATTTAACCATGAGTCAGGAATGTTGGTGGTCTTGAATAAATTACTCAAAGTTTCTGAATAAAATATGGAAGCTGTAACTGAAAATATCATTTACTTGGAGTGTTATATTTACATCTATAAAATAATTTTTCTATTTTGCTTATTTTGTTTTTTTGTGTTCTTTGTTTTTGTAGGCCATAGACAATGGTGTTCAAGATTTACTCCTGGATCTGTGCTCAGGATATGCTTGATAATATTCAAGACCAGTAATACTTGCTGTGCTGTCTTTTGCCAACTCCTAAAATAAGTGTATTAAGTTTCTAGAGTGGAATAGTTTTATACTTCCTGAGAGATCTTTTGTACCTGTGACTCCAATTATTCTTACGTTGTTTCTGTTGAGTTTATAAATACATCTATTTTTGCCAGTCCAAATTATTTGAGGACATTTCCCATTGTCTGGTCTTTTGTTTTGATGCTTTTTTCTGTGACTCTCAGGGGTATCTCCTGGTATGCTCTCAGACATTGTTCCTGACTTGGGGAACATATGGGACACCAGGGATGAATTGCAAATTGGTCTGGGTCAGCCAGCGTGCAAGGCAAATACCCTACAGCTGTGTTATTGCTCCAGCCCCCAAAATGTATATTTTAAAAGGAAATAAAGTTTTATTTATGTTTTAAATATGGTAAAAATATTTATACTTAACAAACAAGAGAAAAGTACACATGGCATATATACTCTATATAAATACTCATAGATATATACATATATGCTATAATTATATTTATATGTGTAAAGATAAAATATATAATATTTATATATAAATACACATTTACATTTTATATGATCATACAAATACACTTATATTTATTATATAAATAATAAATGATAATTGAACATAATATGTAATATATGCTATATATTACAAATAGCATAAATGGAATAAATAAATATATATTATTTAAATCAACTAAAGAAGTTGGAACTACTTACTGAATAGCAGTAGAAAATTTACAGATTATATTTTGGAAAGAAATGTTCAAGTGGTGAAATAGAAATTTTTTTCTCCATTTGGATTCTATTTTTTGTGGAATATTACACAGATTATAGACTTCAGAACATATTTTTAATTGTTCAACTCTTTAATGTACATATATAAATATCTATTTATATATGCAATAAAATATATATGCAATGATTATTGACAAAACATTTCTAATCAAAAAATTGCAAGTCATGAAGCAATTCACCCTATCAGGAATAATAGAAATTTGAATCAGAAAAAAGAAGTTTTCTCAACTTACCTCACTTGTTCAGTGTCGCTTCTAAGAGATTTGATTACTCTATGATAGCCATAAAATATTTCTCTGCTGAAAACCAAGATGAGTGTATAAAGTACTTAAGAATAAAAGTACACATTGAGAACTTAGTACAGTGAGAGGTGGATATCCATAAATAGTATCAGATGTTGTGGAAGATTGATAATTTCTCAAATACTCTTCCAATCAAACCATAACGTTATGCATATATATATGATATTAATTTAGAAAGCAATAGTTCAGATACATTGTGTACTGTTCCTTTTCATAAATTACTTTAACATTGCTATGAAACTTATTTTGGTTTTTGGGTCACACCCGGCAGCGCTCAGGGGTTACTCCTGGCTCCATGCTCAGAAATTGCTCCTGGCAGGCACGGGGGACCATATGGGGCACCGGGATTCGAACCAATGACCTTTTGCATGAAAGGCAAACGCCTTACCTCCATGCTATCTCCCGGGCTCCTGAAACTTATTTTGAAAATTGTATTTTGGCCAGAGAGATAGCATGGAGGTAGAGTGTTTGCCTTGCGTGCAAAAGGACAGTGGTGGGAATCCAGGCATCCCATATATGGTCTCCCGAGCCTGACAGGGAGATTTCTGAGCATAGAGCAAGGCATAACCCCTGAGCGCTGCCGGTGTGACCAAAAAAACAAAAACAACAACAACAACAACAACAAAAGTTAAAATTGTATTTTATGCCACATTTTATGCTCATACCATTTTATACTATTTATTATAAACCAATTTAGCTGGAAAATGTACATTTATTTAAATCTAAATTTTCATAAAAATTATAAATTAACTTAATAAGTAATTCAATCACAATCACATTTATTCCAGAAATCAGAATGCAGTGCATGAGAATTTCCTATAGACTATAAAACACAGAAAAAGAAATTTAATTAGATGTATTAATTTAATCTATTAACTAAGTACTAGTTATATTTTAACTTGGCGATATATCCAGCTTTTTTTCTTTTTTCTTTCTGGTTTTTGGGCCACAACCTGGTGATGATCAGAGGTTACTCCTGGATACTCGCTCAGAAATCGCTCCTAACTTGGGGAACCATATGGCACACTGCGGGATTGAACCGTGGTCTGTTCTAAGTCAGTGTCAGCTTTTTGTTTTTTCCACACTAGCAGTTCTCAGGGGTTCTGCTCTGAGAAATGCTCTGCTCTTAACTGTGCTCTCAGGTATTATTCTGGCTGTGTTCAGGGTTCCAAGGAAATTCTGGAGACTGAATGGTTCTTTCACATTAAAGGCAAGTACTTTACCCTCTGTACTATCACTCTAGCCCTCATTTTATGTTAGTTAATTAGTTAGTTAGTTAGTTAGGTAGGTAGGTAGGTAGGTAGGTAGGTAGGTAGGTAGGTAGGTAGGTAGGGAGGTAGGTAGGGAGGTAGGTAGGGAGGTAGGGAGGGAGGTAGGGAGGGAGGGAGGTAGGGAGGGAGGTAGGGAGGGAGGTAGGTAGGTAGTCTTGTATTTATTTGT
>PVKC010000866.1:12386-57950 GCA_004027635.1 Crocidura indochinensis | reverse complement strand
TACACATGGATGTACATGGAATCTATCATGCTCAGTGAAATAAGTCAGAGAGAGAGAGAAAAATGCAGAATGGTATCACTCATCTATGGGTTTTAAGGAAAATGAAAGACATTCCTGCAATAATAATAATTTTCAGACACAAAAGAGAAAAGAGCTGGAAGTTCCAGCTCACCCCAGGAAGCTCACCACAAAAAGTGGTTAGCTTAGTTAGAGAAATAACTACATTTTGAACTGTCCTAAAAATGAGAACCTATGAGGGAAATGGAGAGCCTGTCTAGAGTACAGGCGTGGGGTGGTTGGGGAGGAGGGAGATTTGGGACAATGGTGATGGGAACGTTGCACTGGTGATGGGTGGTGTTCTATACATGACTGAAACCCAAACACAATTATGTATGTAATCAAGGTGTTAAAATAAAAAAAGAAAAAAATGTGAATAGGGGAATATTTTTCTCTCCCCCTCCTTTTTTGCTGCTTTTGCAGTGAATAAAGTTGTAAATCAAAATGTGATGCAATATATATTCTTGTGCATTCTAGTAATGTTTTCTGGGTATTAATGAAATACATTCACATGTATTTGTTGGACTTGATGCTTAACCATTTATAGTTGTGCTTCAAGGATGGAGCACCAATGGCAAGAACTTTGGCATAAGACCTAAACAAATCAGACTACATCAAACTAAAAAGTTTCTGCATGGCAAAAGATACCCTACTAAATACTAGATAACAGTTAATAGAATAGAAAAAAATCTTTGCACTCAACACATCAGATAAAGAGTAGATATCTAGAATATAAAAAGCACTCAGAAAGCTGAGCCCCCCAAAATCTAATAAAGCCATAGAAAAACAGGGAGAAGAAATGAATAGACACTTCTCTGAGGAAGACCAAAAGATGGCTAACAGACACGTGAAAACATGCTCACCTTCATCCATCATTAAGGAAACCAATTTCAAGATAACAATGACTTACCACTTTACACCACTGAGGATGGCACACATAAAAAATAATGAGAACAATCTCTGTTGGCAAGGATGTGGTATGAAAGGAACTGTCATCCACTGCTGGTGGGAATGCCCCCTAGTCCAACCCCTATGTAAAACAGTGTGGAGAATCCTCAGTAAACTCAGAATTGAGCTGCCATATGACCCAGCAATTGCTCTCCTGGGTATCTATCCCCAAGTCAGAAGGACATTCATCCCAAAGTATGTGTGTACACCACTATTGATCACAGCACTCAGTACAATAAACAAGATTTGGAACCAACCTCAATGTCCAACAACGGATGATTGGATCATGAAGATGTGATATATAAGGTGCTGCAGACAATACTGCATAGGGTAACCACCTATATAGATAGACCTCACTAACCCATTGTTTAGTACTTGAGATGCAAAACCTATGTGTATCCAAAATTGCTCCAGTCATCACCTAATCCTGAAATCATTATACAACCCCATCACTAACAAAATCCCTAGAAATTGAGAAAACCTCCCAACTTCGACACACCAGTCCAATCTCTATTAGTAAATCTATTAGTTTCTTTACCTTGTATTATATTTACCTACCTTTCTGTACTCGACTTATTTCTTGCTCTCCTCTCCTCTTTTCCTTAAGCTACACCTAAGCTAACTATTGTATGTTTATATGTGGGCATGAGCACACAGAGATATTCCTCCATGAGAGCCAAACCTAAATTGTAAACAACCCACGCCTATAGTGTATATAGCCCTCCCATATACTATCCCCTCTCTCTCCTTCAGAACTAAGACTATCCATTTACACCCCCCCAATCCCAACCCGATTTCCCACCTTACTAAAATTCTTCACCCTCAATTCTTAATCCATTAGGTATCAAGACCAACCTCCTATCCCAATGAGCCAGTATCCAGCACCCAAGCGAAGGGACACCCACTCAGACTAACACCTCTTTCCCAGCAAGAAACTACAACCAACACCCCTGCTGACTCACGCTGTGTGACCCTCCTTATCAATTCTCCCTAACACGAACTGTTATACCAGACTCAGTTTCAAAAGGATCCCCACTGCTAGAACTCTACGCAAGACTTCTCTGCCACAAATCTTTTCTCAATCTCAAGAAGACCAGGGTGTGTGATGAAAATGTGCTCTGGATCCCATACTCGACAAGAAAATCTCAAAAGACAATGAGAAGCCTATACTTCCTTCATATGTTTAAGACCTATATAATACTTCCTCTTAACCTGTTTTTCCCTAACTATAGGTAGTCCGCATCACTTTGTTCCTTGAATTACCTTTTTAATGCATTTGAAAATTATTTTCTTTACATATATGTGAGTATATTTCCACCCCCAAATGCATCAGCAATATAATGTAGCACCATTTCTTCCTGCAAAAGCATACTTAAAAAGGGGGAAATCGTATGTATAAAAACAAGCTCTTATCTACTAGGGATAAGAACTCAAAATTTTTTACAATACAGGGTACCTCCCCCCCTTGAACATATGTTGTGGACCCAACTTAGACCCCAGGTGATTAGACACTAACCTTCAACCTTGAACCCTGGATCCCAGATATAGAAATGACACAGTTCTCCACAACAGCTCCAGGAATCAAATCCCCTCCGAGACATCCTTAATACTGCTCTGGCACCAACAAGTGCAGTTCTGATATGATATTCTGACAATGAGAAAATGGGAACAATTTGATTAAAGAGCAGGTTGTCCTACCTCACCATCTAACCATAAGACAAAATCAGAAGACTTGTCATCCTTTGATCTGTACAAAAACCAATATCGCTACCTACGGATGATTGACTGTGACAGAACGTATCCTGGGACCAATAAAAAAAGTCCTAGTCTAGGTTTTGGCCTATGATCTGTACAACAGCCAAGGTCTCTAATTCCAGAGGTCTTACTGAGACAATTACAACTGAACGTGTCTTTTGGAAACATAAAAGACTCTAACCCAGGCTCTATTCTAGGATCAGCACAATGACAAAGACCACCAATAACAGAAGACATATTAAAACGACAGTGAAGGAAAAGAAGTTCTAGAACCACAAAGAAAGACTTCATCATAAGCTCCATTCCTTGACCTGTGCAGAAACCAAGATCTCTAGATACAGAGGTCTGATTTTATCACCCATGACAGAGCAGAAGTCTTCCATACAGCACAAAAACACCTAAGGGAGAGTAAATGAACATGCAAGGAGTCTATAGCTATTCCCATGGCAGTATACTTCCAGGATAGAGAAACCCTGTATATCTTTGGCCAAAGGAAGTTCCTTTCTAATGTTCCCAAAATTTACTGTGCCTATGCAGGAAAAAAAGCACAAAATAATCTCTTTTACTTATTTATCTATTTATTTGTTTTTGGTTTTGATATTATTGTTGTTGTTTCCATTTTTTTCTTTTTGCGCTCTGTTATGTTTTTATTTCAGGATCATGGTTTTTATGTGGCATTTGTCTTTATTGATGTGGTGCTCACTGGGTTTTTGCTTGATATTTCCTTTTGTATTGTGGTGTTTCACTTCCTTTTTCCCTTTTCTTCTCTCAAACTGAGGCTGAGAACTTCTAGGATTCTGCCCATTTTGACTTATTTGATTTTTACTCAATTTTATTGCTTTTCTTTTCCTCAAACAGAACCACATAACTTGAACCTTCTAGTTCAGCCTCGCAAATTGAGGGGGAACTAATGGAGGGTACCAAGACCAAACAGCTGTGTGATCACTAAGTAGTAAGCAAGACAGAGAGGGGACCACTTATACTAGCAGCCCAGGGAGTAAGGGTGGGGGATATGGTATGCAAGCTGGGAACGGGGGTAGAGGGAGAAGAAGTTTGGTGATGGAAATTCCCCTGATTCAGTGTTAATATATACCTACAATATTACTGTGAAATATATGTAAACCACTTTGGTCAAAATAAAAATTATTATAAAAATAGAATTTGGGAAATTAATTTTTGTGAGTACTTTGTATGTTCTAGATATCAATCCTTTATCAGATGTGTTGAGTGAAAATATTTTCTCCTTCTCAGTTAGTTTTAAGCTGTGTTTCTTTTGCCATAAAGAAACGTTTTAGTTTGATATTGTTGCATTTTTTTCAGATTTGATTCTGTAACCTATATCATTAGCATAATATTCTTATCCAAATTCAGATAACATTCTTCAAGGATGTAGAAGAGTCAGTTAAAGTTTGATTAAAACTGTAAAGGACTCTGGATAACCAAGATCATACGTACAAACAATAAACTGGAAAGCATCATATTATCTGACTTGTAACTATAATATGAAGCTATAGTGATAAAATCAACATGGTATTAGAAAAGAGACTAATTTTATAACCTATGGATTAGAAAATAATATTCAATTATAAACCCCCAAGTATATGGTCAGCTAAATTTTGACAATGAGGCTGCGAATATGCAATTAAATAAAGCCTCTTCACCAAGTGCTTTTAGGGCAATAAATAACCATATGAAATATATGAAAACTGTATCCACATCTCATACTTTAAACAAAAGTCAACTAAAATGGTTCAAAGGTCTTGAGGTCATATCTTAATCTATAAAATATGTTGAGGAAAACAGGAAGTACACTCCCAACAACTAGACCTCAAAGGAGTCTTAAATGATAACCTAGTATTTTCTTACCTATGCTTTGTTTGCTTCGCAGAGCAGAAATTTTTTTCCTTTTTAGGATCACTGAGCTTTCTGAAATTCCAAAGTCCACCGGTCAAAAAAAAAAAAAAGATCACTTGCTTTCACATGCCCAAACTTCAATATTTCAATACATTTCCCCATCAATCCCCAATAATCTTTCGAGTTTCATATTTATACATGTTATCTTCTGCCACAATTATCTCAATATCACTGTGGATCAGACCACCCTTCGTGAGGAACAGGATTCCAGTTGTTATATAGAAGCCATTTTAGGTATAACTCAAAAGGCTTTTGTTTAATTTTGTTTAATTTTGTTTTCTCCCCTATGACTTTCCTGAATATATGCTGCTGAGAAGTTTTACCTAATTAATATATGTGAATCTTAATGCGCATGATAGTTAAAAATTGCATGTACAGCTTCCTTCCTTTTTACTTTTTTTTTTTTTTTTTGGTTTCTGGGCCACACCCAGTGGTGCTCAGGGGTTACTCCTGGCTGTCTGCTCAGAAATAGCTCCTGGCAGGCACGGCGGACCATATGGGACACCAGGATTCGAACCAACCACCTTTGGTCCTGGATCGACTGCTTGCAAGGCAAATGCCATTGTGCTATCTCTCCAGGCCCCCCTTTTTACTTTTCTTTTTTCTTTTTTTCATTTCTTTTTTTCTTTCATTTATTTTTTCTTTTCTTCTCTCTCCCTGGGTCCCAGATTACAGGTCTGGGGCTAGAATATAATGGATAGATTATAGTTAGGGCACTTGCCTTGCACACCTCTGAGCTAGGTTCAATTTCTGGCACCTAATATATGCCATGCACTGCCATGAATAACTCCCAAGTGTAGACCCAGGGATAGTCCCTGAGAATGGTCTGGTGTGGCTCCAAAACAACAAAACAGGTCAATCAGGAATGTCTGATTATATGTGTGGCACTGGGGATTAAATTAAATTAGTTTAACCTCATACTTCCTGTGGGCATTTGCTAAAACACTGAGCTTTCTTCCAGGGCCATTCCTGCTCAGGAGCAGGCTGTCAGGGTGTGCTCAATGTTGGCAGTTGACCAGGGTTGGAACACTCAGTCTGTCCCTCTGGGGTAAAAGTCTGAACAGACTGAAAAATCCTTAAGGTTCTGAACTTCCCTTTTAAGGCCACTTTCACCCCCCCCCAATAAGTGAGTATTCTAATCTTTTTTTGTTTGTTTGTTTTGGTTTGGTTTTTGGGCCACATCTGGTGACAATAAGGGGTTACTCCTAGCTATGCACTCAGAAATTGCTCCTAGCTTAGAGGACCATATGGGATGCGAGGATTCAAACTACCATCTGTACTAGATCAGCTGCATGCAAGGGAAACACCCTCCCACTGTGTTATCACTAAGACCTATTAATGTATTTCCCCCCACCCACCAATAATGTATTTTTAATTAATTTTTCTCTGCTCTTCCATCATGGTGTCTAGGCTGCTATGTCTATTTTCTGGGGTTATGTCTTTAAATAAATGACATGCACACAAATTCTTGTATGATCTTGCTTCTCTGAAGAAACACAAATTCAATCACACAGAAATCACAGAAAAAAACTTGTAGCTGTATCTTTTGTGACTTAAAATTTAAATATCCTTTAGTTTCCCTTTTATAGGCATTTCTATTGAAGCAAAATTAAGTCACAACTATAATGTGTTAGGCATATAGTCTTTTTCTGTTATATCTGACAAATTTCTTTATTTTCAAGCTCCTGTAATCACCATAAGAGAGGCATTGGATTAGGACTGGGGATATATTTTATTAGTTCATAGTTGTTCTTTTGAACTTATACATGGACTCTTATGTGTCTGAGACTTGGCTTGTGTCCTATTTAATTAAGTAAATGAAAATTTTACTCTGTATTTTACATTTCCATATAATGGCATTTTAAACATTGGATAAAATATTGGCCACAGAATAGCTTTCTAATGTATAATAATGTTTTACTTAAATTAAGTTTTACTTAGATTATTTGTTCTTTACATAGATTCTGTGACCTTGGGTAGACATTTTATTTGTCATGTATTTATTTACTTATTTTGAGTATTCAGGGATTGTGGCTAAACTCAACTATGCCCAGGGCTTACTTCTGACTTTTTATTTAGAAATCATTCCTGGAGTTTCTCTGAAAACACATGATGAATCAGAGATTGAACTTGGATCTATCTTAAGGCAGGAGATACCTAGATTGGAGAAAAAAAATTTCTCTCAAGCATAATCAGCATTTTTTAGCTATAGTGAGGGGATTATAGAATGAATAATATTGCTTCAATCATATTCAATCATATTGACCCAATAGAGTCTGCCACATTCTAACTATATGAAATGAATTTAATAAGACTTCACCTATCATTTTTATTTTATTTTTTATGTATTTTATTTTATTTATTTATTTATTTATTTATTTTGGTTTTTGGGCCACACCCGGTGATGCTCAGGGGTTACTCCTGGCTATTCGCTCAGAAGTCGCTCCTGGCAGGCATGGGGGACCATATGAGGAACCAGGGGATCGAACCGCAGTCCGTCCTAGGTTAGCACAAGGCAAGGCAGGCATCTTACCTCCAGTGCCACCGCCCAGCTCCCAGACACCTATCATTTTTATAGGTCACATAAGTTGAATAGAAGTATATGGTTTTGCAAAATGTATAGCAAACTATTAAGTAATTGATATAATTTTATTGTAGTAAAGTATTTATATAATTTATATTGTATTAAAGTATTTTCTTTACTAAGAACTGAAACTAAGTACACTTATCTAAGTACAAAGCAAATATTTATTGAGAATTTTTATTAATAAAATAGTTATTTTCTATCTCTGACAAAGAACCTCTAAAATACTATTATATTTTTATATCTACAGATAACTGAGAATATTCTATGTATATCCCTCTTTTTTGACTCATTACACTCAGCATAATAATCTTCATGTCCATCAATGTATAAGCAAATTTCATGGAGAACCAGTCCATGGTAGAAAGTTTGCCACAAAGAATGGAGATTATAGTTAGAATTGAGAAGGGTCTACTATGGTAGGGAGAGTTGAAACTGATCATTATTACAAAAACTGTGAACTGAAGGGAAAAAGTGACATGTAGAAACTTCATGTCTAGAGAAAGTACTACTGAGTTTCTGTAGAAAACTACAGACCGATATTTCTGATAAACACAAATGCAAAGATCCTCAACAAAATTATAGCAAATAGGATCCAACTCCTGATCAAGAAGGTCATACACCATAACCAAGTAGGTTTTATACTAGGAATGCAAGATGGTTTAACTAACATATGTAAATCAATCAACATAATACACCATATCAACAAAAAGTAAAATAAAAACCATATGATCATATCAATAGATGCAAAGTATGCATTCAATAAAGTCCAAAACTCATTTTTTTGGGTCACACCCGGCAGTGCTCAGGGGTTATTCCTGGCTCCATGCTCAGAAATTGCTCCTGGCAGGCATGGGGGACCATATGGGGCACTGGGATTTGAACCAATGACCTTTTTGCATGAAAGGTAAACGCCTTACCTCCATGCTATCTCCCGGGCCCCCCAAAACTCATTCTTGATAAAAAAAAAATCTCATCAAGATGGAAATGGAAGAAATGTTTCTAAAGATAGTCAAGGCCATCTGCCACAAGTCAGTGGCAAATAGTATTTTCTTTTTTTCTTTTTCCTTTTTTTGCACCCCAAAACCTTACAACCCCATTTCTTTTGCAAATAGTATTTTCAATGAAGGTATACAAAAAGCCTTTTCTCTAAAATCTGGTACAAGACAAGGCTGGCCTCTCTCACCACTACTATTCAATATATTGCTGGAAATCCTTGCCATAGTGGGAAGACAAGATAAAGATATCAAGGGCATCCAGATAGGAAAGGAAGAAGTCAAGCTTTCACTATTTGCAGATTACATGATACTATATTTAATACCCTAAAGACTCTGCCAGAAAGCTTTTAGAAACAACATATTCATATAGCAAAGTGGCAGGCTACAAAATTAACAAGAATAATCAATGTCCTTTGAGTACACCAATAATGATAGATAATCAATAAACATTAAAAAAACAAACTCATTCACGTTAGTGTCACACAAATTTAAATATTTTGGAGTCAATTTAACTAAAGAGGTGAATGATATATACAAAGAAAACTACTAACCCCCACTTCAAGAAATAAAAGAGGACAAATTAAAATGGAGACACATACCATGCTCATGGATTGGTAGGATTCACATCATTAAAATATCACTACTACCCAAAGCATTGTACAGATTTAATACAAGGATATCCATATTCAAAGAAGTGAATCAAAGATTCCTGAAATCATTTGGAACAACAAACATCCATGATTAGCTAAAACAACCTTTGGATAAAGAATATGGGAGGCATGGCTTTCCCCATCACTAAACAATATTACAAAACTATAGTCATTAAAACAGCATGGTACTGGAATAAAAACAGACCCTCAGAATGGAATAGACTTGAATATTCAGAGAATGTGCCCCAGACATACAATTAATTAATTTTTGATAAAGGGGCATGAAATACAAAAAGGAGCAAGGACAGCCTCTTCAACAAGTGATGTTGGCACAACTGGTCAGCCACTTGCAAAAAAAGTAAACTCAGACCTCCATCTAACATCATGCACAAAGGTCAAATCCAAATAGTTAAAGACCTTGATATCAGACCCAAAATCATAAGGTATATAGAACAAACATAGGTAAACCACTCTATAACATTGAGACTAAAGTCAAGTAGGAAACAATACTCTCCAAACAAGTGGAAGCAGAGATAAATATGGGACTAAATTAGACTTAATATGGGAATATATTAATATGAGAAGCTTTTGTTTCTCAAAGGAAATAGTAGTTATGTACATAAACCACCTACAGAATGGGAGAAACTATTTATTCAATACCCATCAGATAAGGGGTTAATATCACAGAGATACAAGGTACTGATAGAAATTAACAAGAAAAAACATCAAACCCCATGAAAAAATGGGGAGAGAAATGAACAGACACCTCCTCAAAGTAGAAATACAAGTGGCCAAAAGGCACATGAAAAAATGCTTCACATTACTAATCATCAGGGAGATGCAAATTAAAACAACAATGTTGTACCACCTCACACCACAGAGACTGGTACACATCACAAAGAACAAGAACAATCAGTACTGGCATGGATGTGGGGGAAAGGAACCGTCATTCCCTGATGGTGGGAATGCTGTCTGGTCTAGAATTTATGGAAAACAATAAGGATATTACTCAAAAAACCCCAGGAAATTTATCTCATATGACCCAGCTATACAAACCCTAGGGACATACCCTAGGAATACAAAATTACAACTCAAAATATCCCTTCCTCACACCTATGTTCATTGTAGCACTTTTTACAGTAGCCAGACTCTGGAAACCATACAGATGCACTTCAACAGAAGAATGGCTAAAGAAACTGTGATAAATATACACAATGGAATATTATGCAGCCATCAGGTGAGATGAAGTCATGATATTTTCCTATACATAGATGGACATAAAATCCATTATGTTGAGTGAAATAAGACAGAGGACTAGATATAAACACAATATGGTCTCACTCATATATGATTTTTTAAGAAAAAAAGACATTATTGTAATAATTCCCAGAGACAATAGAGATGAGGGCTGGAAGGACTGGCTCACAATATGTAGCTCACCACAGATTGGTGAGTTCAGTCAGATAAATAGCAGCACTGACAACTATGGTGACAATATCAATAGGTGAGAGAAGTAGAATGTCTGCCTCAAATATAATGGGGTGGGTAGGAGGGAGATTGGGGATATTGGTGATGGGAATATTGCACTGGTGAAGGGGGTGCTCTTTTATGACTAAAACCCAACTATAATCATGATTGTAATCAAGATGCTTAAATAAAGATAACATTTGAAATATTAAAAATAACAAAGCTATGGGAGGGTGGAAAAATAGAAACTGGGTACATTGGTGGCAGGAAATGTGAACTGTAATACAAAGCAAAGTGTCTAAAAGGGAGAGAAATAAAAATAGAGTGAGAAGGAAAATGAATGCCTCAGAGACTAATGCAAGTCTTCAAGGTAATTTTTTATTGTCATTCGGAAACATGTTGTTTTAATCTAACTACTCCACATGACTTCTTATAATCAATGAAGCTAAGTTAAAATTATACTAACATCTGATATTTAATTTTGTTTTACCTCTTGACCTTATTTCTTATGACTAAATTTAATGGGAAACATTTTTTCTCCATCTGGAAACCATTGAATACTTGCAGAGTCTTTGATTATGTTTTAGACTACTCTCTATTTAATCATTTCACATACTCTGTTAAATGTTGACTTATATAGCTCCATAAAATTAATGCTGTGCATATTTGTATGCAGGTAGAATATCCTACTACTTTATAAATTTTTAGTGGCTGGCTAGTAGGCTCATTATATTACATTACTACATCTCTTTATATGTAGCTACTCCTCTGTGCACAGGAAAAATTCCTCTGAGAGTCCAGACCAGTGGGTGTGTTCCTCCTGAAGTCAATCTTGGCAGTAGCAGCATGACCTTGGCAAGTTATATCATGAATTGAGTAGGAAATCAGCTAACTTTCCTGTTTGCGTAGTATTTTAGCCAAAGGAAAGATGGTTATGTGTGGTGAAGGCAGCAAATGAAAAGACCTTTTGTGCAAGGAATGTTCATTTTCTACATTTTTGGGGGGGGCCCACACCCAGTGATGCTCAGGGGTTACTCCTGGCTATTCGCTCAGAAGTCGCTTCTGGCAGGCATGGGGGACCATATGAGGAACCGGGGGATCGAACCGCGGTCCGTCCTAGGTTAGCACAGGCACCTTTCCTCCAGCGCCACCGCCCGGCCCCCTCATTTTCTACATTTAACTTCACAAGAAGGACCTACTTGAAATGTTAACCCCAATTTAAGGAGTGTTAAAGGCAGATCCTCCTATAAGAGAAAAAAATGTAGAAACTAGAATTCTGTATTTCAGTGTCTGAGTCTTCTGTTAATAGAAACTGGTGGTGGGGGTAGGTGAGAACATTCAACTTGGTTATGAATTATTTCCATTATTCATTGAAAACATGAAAACAGAAAGCCCTTATAAGTAATCTAATAAGACCACAGTCTTTTTACTCATCCTTTAATATTTCTAAATTAGAAATATTCAGAACCAGATTTAAGAGAATTCACCTGTTTATTGTTCTTAATTGTGACCCAACTTTTCTAACATTTACCCAAATCCTGTTAATTATATTTAGTATGATAAGTATAAGCATAAATAAAAGTATATTATGATAAAAACGAATGATTACATCAATTAATATGTATTATAGAAATGTTAGATAACAGTTTGGATAAGCTTGTTAATAATCCTTTAATTTTTTATTGATGCAATATTAGCTTATAAGAGTATATACTTACATATTCTAGGGACCACTGTTATCACAATATACCGCTATGAAAGTGCTAGTATCCCTCCAACAATATCCATATGTACATAGTTGTTCATAATACATTTATTCCTGCCATTTTATGTTCCAACACCAATCCCTCCACCAGTGTAAAATTCCTTCCACCCCTAATTCCTACCTACTCCCTAGCATGCCCCCTTGACAGGCATGAAATAATATATTTTATATTGCTTATTTACAAGTAATGAAAAAAATTTTAAAGGTAGAGCAGAAGAAAATTTGTAAAAAATTAATGAAGTCATTAAGTCATTGACAGAAGGTTTACTTAGCTATTTGATGATAGTTGATTCGTTTGTTATTTGTTTTGTTTCTTAATATTAGGTGGCTTCTATACCACTTTATATCTAATTTGGTGTTTGTGGCCATGTGTGCATCTGTGAATCCCAATCTATGTTCCTAATATGGCAGAGACAGTGGTATATGAGTTCAACTACCAGGCCTCCCAGAAGTATTGGAAAGTGGATGAATGGTGCTTGCACTCACTTTGTGAATGTCCTCGTGATATCAGTCCAAATACTAGCATTCTTGAGTTTTCGTCAGTTAGGCAACTCTGCAAAGATCATTGATTAAGTGGTGAAGTTCGGCCATTGATGAAGTGTGATTATGAGTGGTGTGTGTAACTGGTGAGGCTTCTACAGGATGGGGATTTGTCTCATCCCTCCTCCTGGGTTTTTTCCTCAGTTTTCAGCTTCAAGGTCAGTGTATCCATAATTTTTCACTGCTTGGTTTACATCTCTTTTGAGAAAAGAATAATTATATGAAGCTGGCCTATGCAGACATTCCATACAACTCCTGTATTTCATTCTCCTTACCTCCTTGTTAACTTTAGTTGCTATATATATATATATATATATATATATATATATATATAATTATAAATGTTAATTTTTATTGTGGGTCACAATGAATTACAAATATTTCACTGTAATATTTAAGGCACATAGTGACAATGAATGTGGGGCATTCCCACCACCAGTGTTGTACTCTCTCCACCCCTGTTCTCAGCATGCATCCCACATCTCCCTCCTTTAAACCCCATAATGCTAGTGCAACTGTTCCTCCACTTTGCATGGCTTGTTGTAGATTGAGTATCGAGTCTGTTGTCATTGACTTTGGATTTGATATTCAAATCTGTTCATTTTTTATTTCCACCAAATGAACATAAAACTGTCTTGTCTTGGTACCATTCATTTTCTCCCCTCAAATCATGAAGCTGATCATGGTGATTCCAGTAATTTGCTTCTATATATAAGAAAATATATGGGAGAAGAAAAGAAATAAAAAAAAGGCAAATAAAAAGAGAAAAACTAGGAGTGTCTAAGTGTTATAAATATCCATCTAGAAGAAGAAAGAAAAAAGAAGAAAAAGGCAACAAAACAAGACAAAATAAACCAACAAAGCATAAGGTAGTAACAACCTTCCTTACACCTATATTCATTGCGGCACTATTTACCATAGCAAGACTCTGGAAACAACCAAGATGCCCTTCAACAGATGAATGGCTAAAGAAACTGTGGTACATATACACAATGGAATATTATGCAGCTGTCAGGAGAGATAATGCCATGAAATTTTCCTATACAGGGATATACATGGAATCTATTATGCTGAGTGAAATAAGTCAGAGAGAGAGAAAAATACAGAATGGTCTCACTCATCTATGTGTTTTAAGAAAAATGAAAGACACTCTTGCTATAATAATTTTCAGACACAAAAGAGAAAAGAGCTGGAAGTTCCAGCTCACCCCATGAAGCTCACCAAAAAGAGTGATGAGTTTAGTTAGAGAAATAACTACATTTTGAACTATCCCAATAATGAGAACGTATGAGGGAAATAGAAATCCTGTCTAGAGTACAGGTGGGGGTTGGGTGGGAGGAGGGAGATTTGGAACATTGGTGTTAGGAATGTTGAACTGGTGATGGGTGGTGTTCTTTACATGACTGAAATCCAAACACAATCATTTATGTAATCAAGGTGTTTAAATAAAATATATATAAAGAAGAATAAAAATGAATAAACCAAAAACCAAAACCAGCAGCTACAAAGAAACAAACAAAAACCAACCAGTAACTTATTAAAAAGGGTTATGTTTCTTCTAATTTTTTTGCATAGGCAAGGTAAATATTGAGGAAATTGGAACTGCCATGTGAACAACTACAGGCTCCATACTCACTCATTTACACATACCAAGGTCTTTTTATGGTGTCAGGAAATTTTCCGCTCAGATGTGGGTGATAACATCCGCCTCTATAGCTACAGATCTTGCTATTTGCATAGATCATAGGTCGAAGGCTAGAAGAGAGTTTTTCTTTAAGTTTCTAGGAGTTCTATTCCATCACTGTTGTAATCAGTCTTCTGTAATTAGTGGCCCTTGTTTTTACTCAGAGTCAGGACAGAGCCTCGGCTATATAAGTATCTCAGCATGATTCCACAAGTTTTGCTCAGTCACAGTTGTCAAAATCAGACCTCTGGTATTAGATATCTTGGTTTTTGTATGAATCCAAAACCGAGGCCTAGGTTAGGAACCTCCTCATTGGTCCCTTGATAGGTTCTGTCCAGTCCATGTTTGTCAAAGTCAGTCTTCTGTTGATAGAGATTTTAGTTTTTGCTTAGGGCAAAGGAGAACATATTTCCTGATTGAACCATACCATTAGATGATGAGATAGGGCAGCCCTCTGTTAGTTCAAGTTGTTGCTCTTTCCTCATGTCAGGATGTCATGTTAAAACTGGTGTAAGTTGATTTGGGACGGTAGTCAGAGTTTCCCTAGAGTTTGGTCCCTGGTGCTGCTCTGGGACCTGTGCCAGTTCCACATCTGGGGTCTAGAGTTCTGGGTTGGGCGGTCTCTGTCCAATCACATGGAGTCTAAGTTGGGTCCACATGACACATATTCAGGGTAGAAGGCGAACCTGTATTATAAAAAGTATTAGTTCTTATTCCTTAGTAGATAAGAGCTTGTTTCTGTGCATAATATTTCCCTTTATTTAGAGTGTCTATGCAAAAGGTTCTGGTGACATATTATATTGCTGGTGGATTTGAAGGTAAGAATGATAGTTTGTA
Organism: Crocidura indochinensis; assembly: GCA_004027635.1. Taxonomy (NCBI): domain Eukaryota; kingdom Metazoa; phylum Chordata; class Mammalia; order Eulipotyphla; family Soricidae; genus Crocidura; species Crocidura indochinensis. Next base: position 42,751 of record PVKC010000866.1, on the reverse strand, counting down.
CAATCTTTGTGCCCTGGTTTTGACCCAAGATTTTATCCCAGGCAAGACCTTTCGTGTAGGTAGTCATACCAAGCAGAGCCAAAACAGGTGAGGTTGGAGAGAGAAAGAGAAAGAAAAAAATATAATAGAAACAATAAATAAAAATGCATTTAAAAAAGGCATTAAAGAAAAATGCTGTTTGTGAGGCTAACTTACTTTCAGGAATAACCAGACTAGGAGGTTTTATTATAGAGCCATTAAACACATAAAGGAAATAGGCTTCCATTGAATCTTTTGAGATATTCTTGTGAGGGTGGAGTCCAGGGCATTTTTCCATCACATACTGTATTTTGTTAAGTTTGTGGAATTATTTGTAGCCATGAGGGAAGTGTCCTTGGGCAGGGGTCCTTCTGGGGCTGAATCAGTAGCATGCAACAGTCCACAATTAGGAGGGTAAGAAGAAGGGCCATAGAACATGAGTCAGTAAGTATATTGGTTATAGTTTCTTTGTTTAATTTTTATTTTTAATTATGAGAACAATGATGCAGAGAGGACAAGGTAAAGTTGCAGTGGAAGAACAATTGACCATAAACAAGGTTCTCAGAAGAAACCCCCTTGCTGACATCTAAATATTGAACTTAAAGTCAAAGAACATTAAGAAAAATAAGACAGAAACCATATAAATCACTTTGTCCACAAGTCCCCAGATTGTAAGTACATTATAACATTTCTTGGCAGTACACAAAGCAATCTAAAGACATGAGATTTATGTGACTCCTTAAACACATCCTCTTACCTCACCCCTGGGGCTGCTAGAATATGTGGTCCCCTCTGTACCTAGCTTACTACTTAGCTGTTTGGTCTTGTTACCTCCCTTATTTCCCCCTCTAACTGGGAGGCAGGACTAGATAATTCAAGTTATGTGGTTTTGTTTGAAGAAGAGAAAAGTAATAAACTGGAGTAAAAATCAAATAAGCCGAAAATGGGCGGAATCCTTCTAGAGGCTTTCATCATCAGTTTGAGAGACGAAGGGGGAAAAGGTGAGACACCTCAACAGTACAAAAAGAAGTGTCAAATAAAATATCCAGTGAGCACTCCAACAATAAAGATAAGCACCACAAAAAGCCATGGTCTTGAGATTAAAAAAAACATGGCAGAGCACATAAAGAAAGAAAAGAAGAGAAAATAAATATAAATGGAGACAACAACTTCAATAACCACTCCAAAACAAATAAATCGACAAAAAGTAGATAGGTAAATAAAAATAAATAAATAAAAATAAAATTTTTTTGTGCTTTTGCCTGTTTTTCCCTCCTGCACAGGCACAGTAAATAATGGGGTCATTCGAGAAGGAATTCTCTTTAGCCAGTGTTTCTTTTGCCATTCAGAAATTCTTTAGTTTCATGTAGTTCTGTATGTTTAAGTTTGATTCTATTACTCTTGCCATTGGCATTTCATCATCAACAACCTTTTTCAGGTAAAGTCTTGTACTATTCTTTCTATGTTTCCCTCAATAAACTTTATAGATTTGGGTCTGATTTCAAGATCTATAATCCATTTTGAGTTGATTTTTGTTTAGGTACTGAGGTATGGATCAATCAACCCAGTTTTTTCAACACCATTTGTTCAAGAAACTGTTTTTGTTCCATTCAGGTTCTTAAATAATTTGTCAAATATCAGTTGACCATATATTTGGATATTCGGTTCTAACTCACTGGTCTGATACTCTGTCAGTACCAGAGTACCAGTACCATGCTGTTTTGATAGAAGGCTTTATAATAAAGCTTCAGGTTTGGTAAAGAAATGCCACCCAGTTTTTTTTTTTTTTTTTTTTACTTTTGTGGTTCCAGGTGAACTTTATATAATTTATTTTCTAGTTCCTTAAAAAGTGATGTCGGAGTTGGCCAAAAGCCTCCTAGAGGACTGAGATCCAGACTGGTCTTCACTGCCAGGCCTGTCAACTGGGCCCTGGGGTGGGTGGGGAGGAAGGAAATTCCTCCCCTATGCAGCTAGACCCCCTGCAGGGGTGTCTTTTCTTACTAATACTCATTTTCCTAGGAAAGGAAACGGAATGCCCAAGATTTGGATGATAAAACTCAAATAAATCTTTAAATTCAGTCTTTATGTGGAGGTGACTTTCCATAATGATTCAAGCCGAAACCATAAACAATTCATCTATATATTGTATATAGCCCCTATCATGTATTGCCTCTCCCCCACATCTGTGTCTCTTCCACTCCCTCATCTCCCAACCCTGATGTTATTTTCTCCTAATTTAACCCTCTGTACCCTTAGTTCCTAACTCAGTAGGTACCAAGACTGAGCTCCTGCCCCTACAGACCACCACCCAGCTCCTCAGTGAAAGACACCCTCTAGGTACCTGATCTCATGCCTCGGCAAAGAACTACAACCAACATGTCTACTGACTCATGCTTGACGGCCTCTCTCACCCCCACCAAATCGTGGACTGTTACATGATACAGGAATCAGCAAAACCACCAGCTCAAGAACACAAAACATGTCTCAAACTCGACTCCAAGGCCGGTTATATGAAAAAGTACCTTGGAGTTCACTCCTCACAATTGGGACCTAATTGAGAGTCTTATATTGCCCATGGAAGCTCAATACCTGTATAATAATGCATCTTAAGATGCATATACAGGTAGCCCCCTCCACCACTTGTTTTCTTCTAATACTTTTTTAAACTCAGTTTTATTTATTTGTTCTATTTTAATATATACATTTTTTCTCTATCCTTACCATTTTGGTACTGCTTAATACAAAAAGTCTTGACTGGGATATAAGCTCAGATCAAAAACAGACCACAGAGTTTGTGTGTGCAGCCTGTCATCCTTATCCAGAATGCACCAGCAATACAGTATGACACCATATGTTTTTGTATGGGCACAGTAAAAAAGGGGAAACCATAGACACAGAAACAAGATATTATCTTAGGGATAAGAATCACACTTTTTATAACAGAAGGGTGCCTCCCATCCTGAACATGTGTTCATGTGGATACAACGCAGTCTCCAGGAGATTGGACAATGTTAGTCCAATCCCAAACCCCAGATCCCAGACTTAGAACTGATGCAGCTCTGGGAAACAACACCAGGAGCTAAGCTCCATTGGGAGATTTATAACACTGCTCTGGCACAAACTTGTGTCAGTTTTGATATGACAACGAGGAAATGACAACTTGACTTAAGACCAGGTTGTCCTATCACATCACCTAACACTAAATGGAAATCAGAAGATGTATCATCCTTTGAATAGTAAAAAATAAAAGCAACAACAACAGAAAACTGACTTTGACAACCGTGACTGAACAGAACCTACCTTGGGACCAATAAGGAAAACCCTACCGTAGGCTGTAGCCCAGGACTCTTCAAAAAAAAAAAAAAAACTAACAACAAGATGTCTTTTTTTTGTGACTCCAAATTGTTTTTATTCATTATTAGTGCAATTCTGGTCTTATTTTTACATAGATGTATTTCATATTTCACAGAGATCTGACAATAAAACTCGTTTTAAAGCAATAGAATAAGTCATTAAGTATATCTTGAAAATCATTATTTTCTTCTCTGATATTATGTCCAAATTGTAGAGTATACCTTCATTCTCCAGGCCTACCATTTTTATAAATTAAAAATCAGGGCTGGTGATATAGTGCAGCAGATAACTCCTGCATGCACTTGGCTTTGGTTCAATCCCTGGCATCTCCTATGTTCTCAAGAGGCCCATCAGGAGTAATTTTTGAGTTCAGTGTCAGGAGTAAACTCAGAGCATCACCAGATGTGGCCACAAAACAAAAAATAATTCAAAATTAATGTCTAAGAACAACAAGATGTCTTATTGCAGAGGCCCAACTTGGACAACAGAGACTGAGCAGAACCTTTGGATCCATAATATCCTAGACTTCAGCTTAGCGACTGAACAAAAACAGGGATCAATTGTTACAGAAGACTGACTACAACAATAATGATGGATAGGAACCTCTAATACCATAAAGTCTCTATCCTAGACCCTGTCCTAGACCTGCACAAATAGCAAGATCGCTAGCTACAACTGAGAGGAAAGTTTCCTGGCACCACAAAAAAGCCTTTGGGATGGGGTAATGAGTATATGTGGGGCCAGGGGTTGATCCATGATGGTATGCTTCAAGATTGGAGAAACCCTGAATCTCTTAGGCCACAGGAATTCCCTTTCTTCCTCAAGTTTACTGTGCCTATGCAAAAAAAAAAAAGTGGGGGGAACGCCAATCCCTGCCACTCCAACATCCCTTCTTCTTCTTGTTTTGTTTTGATTTATTAGTTTTTTACTTTATTTTCCTTCTCTTTTTTCTTCCACTTTTCTCTTTCTTTTTCACTCTTGTGGTTATTATTTGGTGTTTTTTTTCTTTCCCGGGTGCTTTTTTTCTTCCATTTTTCTTTCTTTTTCTCTTCTTTCTTTGGTAGTTGTTATCAATTTTTTCTTCCCTTTTTCTTATCCTTTTTATCTCTTATGACGGTGGAATGGATGCTCAATCTACAATAAGCTGTGGAGACCAGTTGCACTAGCATTCTGGGGGATAAAGGAGGGAGATATGGGATACATGCTGGGAATAGGGATGGAGGGTGGATAGCACTGATGGTGGGAACACCCCTCATTCATTGTCACTATGTACCATAAATGATGCAGTGAAAGATTTGTAATGCACTTTGGTCACAATAAAATTTTTTTTTGGTTTTTGGGTCTCACCCAGCAGTGCTCAGGGGTTACTCCTGGCTCCATGCTCAGAAATTGCTCCTGGCAGGCACGGGGGACCACATGGGGCACCGGGATTCGAACCGATGACCTTTTGTATGAAAGGCAAACGCCTTACCTCCATGCTATCTCCCGGGCCCCAGTCACAATAAAATTTTAAATAAAAGAGAGATCAAGGGTAAAAAGTGATGTCTGAATTTTGATAAGGATTGTGTTGAATATATATAGTAATTTAGGTAAGATAGTCATTTTGATTATGCTGATTTTTTCCTACCCATGAGAAGGGGATGTTCTTCCATTTCCTTAGGTCCTCTTAGATTTGTTTCTTAAGTGTTTTGAAGTTTTCATGGTATAGGTCTTTCACTTTTCTTGTAAGGTTAATTACCAGGTACTTGATATTTTTAGATATTTTAAATAGAATCGACTCCTTAATGTCTTTCTCCTCTACTTTGTTATTTGTATAGATGAATGCTATTGTCTTTCGTGTATGATTTTGTAGCCAGCCACTCTGATGTATTGGCTTATTGTTTCTAGGAGTTTCACTGTGGGCTATTTAGCATTCTCTATGTATAGCATCATATCATCTGCAAAAAAAAAGAAAAAAAAAGGAAGTCTAAAGGTTTGACTTCCTCTTTCCCTATCTGAATTCCTTGAATTCCCTTCTCTTGTCTGATAGCTATTGCTAGTACTTCTAAAACTATATTGAATAAGAGTGGAGAAAATGGACAGCCTTGCCTAGTTCCTGACCTTTAATGGAAATGTTTTCAGTTTTTTGCCATTAAGGATAATGTTGGCTGTGGGCTTTTATAGATAGCTGTAACTATCTTGAGGAAGGTTCCTTCTAACCCTATTTTGTTGAGTGTTTTCAGCATGAATGGGTGTTGGATTTTGTCAAATGCCTTCTCTGGGTCGATAAATCTGTTCTTGTAGTTTTTATCTTTCTTCTTGTTTATGTGATGTATGATGTTATTTTATTTGCATTTTTTGAACCATGCTTGCATCCCTAGAATGAAACCCACTTGGTCATAGTGTATAATCTTTTTAATGTATTGTTGGATTCAGTTGGCTTAGATGTTGTTGAGGATTTTTGCATCTATGTTCATTAGTGAGATTGGTCTCTAGTTTTCTTTCTTGGAAGTGTCTTTGCCATCTTTGAAATGAGTGTGATATTTGCCTAGGATCCTGTCTTTTCAATGTTTGGAAGAGCCTGAGGATCAGTAGTTGTAATTCTTCTCGAAATGTTTGGGAGAATTCTTTGTTAAAACCATTTGGGCCTGGACATTTCGGTGTTTTTTAATTTACTCAGATGTGATTGGACTCTTTAGGCTATCTACATCCTTCTTATCCAGTCTGGGAAGATGATATTTTTCCAAAAATCTGTTGGTATCTTCAGGGTTCTCTAACCTAAAATGAGTACAGTTGTTCAGAGTATGCACTTATGATGTGTGACCCCCGGGACCCCGGCCCGCGGAGGTCACAAAAGTTATTTGCGAGTCACGAAGGGGATCCGACCTGAAATGAAAAGAGGGGCTTGGAAAATAATGGATTCAAGGTGAGATTCCGATCAAGAGTCTCTTTATTTGAGGGAGGGGCAGACTTTTATAGTATAAGCCAAACAAAGGAGTAGGGGGCAAAGCATTCCTGAAATAACAGTAACTTTCCATAGTAATGTTCTGTTTTTCCAAGTTAAAGTTTACAAGGTTGTTATCCATCAGTCACAGAATGCATATTGTTCTTGTGCAACAAAGTGTAAGATCTAATCTCTGCTCAGGCTCACTTATTATATCTTTACTGGAACATCTTGAGTTATGGGGTCAACTCCCTTTTCTTTAGGTCCAAGGGCAAGGGAGAGGCCGCAGCTAATGAACAAAGATAAAAGAAATAACCTACGAATTGTAGGAATACCAAAAGGGAAGGAAAAGGGGAAAGGAGAAAACAAGTAGTGAGGGAATTAATAACTCTCTGGAAAGAGACACCGGTACAAATCCAGGAGGCAAAAAGAGTTCCTAATAAAATAGACTCTAACAAACACCAAGACAGATAGTAATCCAAGTGGCAAAAATGAAATAGAAAGATGAATTCTTTAAAGCAACAAGGGAGAGAAAACCCTCAAATACAAAGGAAGGAATATAAGAATCAAATCAGACCTCCCATTTGAAAGAATTCAAGCAAGAAGATAGTGGAAAGATATATTTAAAGTACTGAATGAAAGAACTTCCAACCCAGAGACCACTATCCAGCAAAACTCTCAATCATATGAGAAGAACTAAAAACATTCTTAGACAAAAGAGAACTCACACTATTTGCAATAACCAAACCATCTCTAAATGGACTACTTAAATATGCACTACACAATCCAAACCTCCAATTGTAACAACAACCACTCTACTCAATACAATAGCACAACAACCCTCTCTGGTGGTAATCTCCTTAAATGTTTATGGGTTAAAATTCCCATTAAAAGACACAAAGATCCACTCATCTGTTGTTGGGCATCGAGGTTGGTTCCAAATCTTGGCTATTGTTCTGAGTGCCACGCTAAATAGTGGAATGCACACAAATTTTGGGATGAATGTCCTTGTGAGTGGGGGATAGATACGCAGAAGAGCAATTGCTGGGTCATATGGCAGCTCAATTCTGAATTTACTGAGCACTCTCCACACTTTTCCATAGGGGTTGGACTAGGCAGCATTCCCACCAGCAGTGAATGAGCCTACCTTTCCTACCACAACTTCTCCAACAGAGATTGGTCCCATTATTTTTTATGTGCGCCATTCTCACAGGTATAAGGTGGTAACTCATTGTTGTTGTCTTGATTTGGATTTCCCTAATGATGAGCAAAGGTGAGCATGTTTTCATGTGTCTATTGGCCATCTTTGTTCTTCCTCAAAGAAGTGTCTATTCATTTCTTCTCCCAATTTTTCTATGACTTTATTAGATTTTTTGAAGGTCAGCTTTCTGAGTACTTTGTTTGTCTTATATATCAGCCTTTATCTGATGTGTTGAGTGCAAATATTTTCCAATTGGTTAAGCTTTTCTAGTATTAACTAGGGTTTCTTTCACCATGAAGAAACTTTATTTTGATGCTGTCCCATTTATTTAGGTTTGATGCTAAAGTTCTTGCCATTGGCATTCTATCCTCAAAGACTGTTTTGAGATATAGGTCTTCAAGTGTTCTGAATATTTTTTCCTCAATAATCTTTATAGATTCAGGTCTGATTTCAAGGCATTTAATGAATTTTGAGTTGATATTTGTGTAAGATATGAGGTATAAATCTATTTTTAATTACTTACAGGTGGTTATCCAGTTGTTCCAACACCATTTGTTGAAGAGACTGTTTTTGTTCCATTTCAAGTTCTTGTCTTTTTTGTCAAATATTAGTTGACTGTACATTTGGGGGTTTATCTCTGGATATTCTGCTCTGACCCACTGGTCTGAGACTGTCTTTGTTACGGTACCATGCTGTTTTGATCACTAATAAAGCTTCTAGTTAGGTAAAGTGATGCCAACCAGCTTCTTATTTTTCAGAATGGTTTGTCTAACCTGGGTCTTTTGTGCTTTTGGATAAATTTTAATTGATTGTTCTAAGTCCTTAAAAATGATGTCTAAATTTGGATAGGGATTGCATTGAATCCATATAGTTTAGGTAAATTTAGGTAAAATAGTCATTTTGAAGATGTTTACTCTACCTACCCAAGAGCAAGGAATGTGATTCCATTTCATTAGGTACCTCTTCAAATGCTTTCTGAAGTGTTTTGTAAAGTTTTCATGGTATAGGCCATTCACTTCTCTTGCAAGGTTGATTCCAAGGTCTTGATATTTTTGGATACTATTTTAGGTCACACCTAGCATTGCTCAGGGGTTACTCCTGGCTCCATGCTCAGAAATTGCTCCTGGCAGGCACAGAGGACCATATGGGGCACCGGGATTCGAGCCGATGACCTTTTGCATGAAAGGTAAACGCCTTACCTCCATGCTATCTCCCGGGCCCTTGGATACTATTTTAAATGGAATAATCTTATTAATCTCTTTCCACTCAATTTCGTTATTCCTATAGAGGAATGCACTGTCTTTTGTATATAGACATTGTAGCTGGAAATTTTGCTGTATTGACTAATTGTTTCTTATAATTTTACCTTGGAGTGGACTTTTTAGGGATTTCTATGTATATCATAAAATCTGCAAAAAGAGACAGTTTGAGTTAGGCTTTCCCTATTTGTATTCCTTTGTCAATTTACAGTTTTTTGGAAGAATTTCCATCTCACTTTTCATAATGGAAGGACTAATCAGCATTCCTTCCAGCAGTGAATAAGAGTTTCTTTCTCTCCACATCCCTGCCAGCACTGCTTGTTCTCATTCTTTGTGATGTGCGCCAATCTCTGTGGAGTGATATGGTACCTCATAGTTGTTTTGATTTATATCTCCTTGATGATTAGTGATGTGGAGCATTTTTCACGTGCCTTTGGTCATTTGAATTTCTTTTTTGTTGAAATGGCTGTTCATTTAATCTCCCCATATTTTGATGGGATTACATGTATTTTTTCTTGTAAAATTCTGTCAGTGACTTGTATATTTTGGATATTATCCTCTTATCTAATGGGTATTGGATGAATAGTTTCTCTCACTCAGTGGGTGGTTCTGTGTACAGGGCACTATTTCCTTTGTGGTGGAGAAGATTCTTGACTTAATATAGTCCCATTTGTTTATCTCTGCTCCCACTGGTTTAAAGAGTACTGTTTCCTCCTTAAAGATGCTATTAGTCTCAATGTCATAAAGTATTTTACCTAAGTGTTTTTCTATATACATTATGGTTTCAGGTCTGATATCACAGTCCTTATTTCATTTGGATTTTACCTTTCTACATGATGTTAGATGGGAGCATGAGTTCACTTTTTGTTTTGCAAGTGGCTAATCAGTTATGCCAACACCGGCTGTTTAAGAGATTTTCCTTGCTCCATTTAGAATTTTTTGCTCCTTTATTAAAAATAGGTGCTTTTATGTCTGGGGAACATTCTCAGAATACTCAATATTTTTCTACTAATCTGAGGGTCTGTCTATATTCCAATACCATGCTGTTTTGATAACTATACAGTTTAAAGTTTAAAACAATGCCTTTCATATTCCTTTTTCCAAGGATTGGTTTAGCTATTCAAGGGAGCTTATTATTCCAAAGGAATTTCAGAAGTGTTTGATCGACACCTTGAAGAATGCCATGGATATCTTTAGAGGAAGTGCATTAAATCTGTACAATGCTTTGGGGGAGTATTGCCATTTTAATTACTTTAGTCCTGCCATTCTATTATCAGGATATGTGTTTCTATTTCCTTGTGTCTTCTTTTATTTCTTGGAGAAGGGTTTTATAGTTTTCTTTGTATAGGTCCTCCCCATATTTAGTCAACTTCAAGATGAGTTTGTGTGACACTAATGCAAATGAAGTTGCTTACTTAATGTTCATGTTTTCCCTACCATTATTGGTGTCTAAAATGGTCATTGATTTTTGTTTGTTAATTTTGTAGTCTGCCACTTTGCTATATTAATCTATTGTTTCTAGAAGCTTTTTAAAGAGTTTTTAGGGGTTTCTAAGTAGAGTATCGTGCCATCTGCAAACAGTGAGAGCTTGACTTCTTCCTTTCCTATCTGGATTCTCTTGATACCTTTTTCTTGCCTGATCGCTATAGCAAACACTTCCAGTACTATGTTAAATAGGAGTGACGAGAGAGGTCAGCCTTGTTTTGTATCAGAATTTAGAGGAAATACTTTTAGTTTTTCTCCAATGAGGATAATATTTGCCATTGGTATGTGGTAGATGGCCTTGACTACATTGAGAGAGGTTTATTTCATTCCCATCTTGCTGATAGTTTTTATCAAAAATGTGTGCTGGACCTTATCCAATGCTTTCTCTGGGTCTATTGATATGATCATGTGATATTTACTTTTCTTGTTGTTGTGTATAATGTTGATAGATTTATGGATGTTAAGCCACATTTGCATTCCTGGGATGAAACCTACTGACCATAGTGAATGATCTTCATGATCATTCTTGATTGATCATTCTTCTTGATTTTCTTCATTGTATCTTATTTGCCAGTATTTTGTTGAGTATCTTTGCATCTTTGCTCATCAGGGATATTGGTCTGTAATTTTATTTTTGGCAGAATCTCTGTCTGGGTTTGGTATCAAGGTGATATTGGCTTTATAAAAGTATTTGGCAGTGTTTCAGTTTTTTCAGTTTTATGAGTCTTGCCAGAATTGGTAGTACTTGAATCCATCTGATCCTGGGTTTTGTCTTTAGGTAGATATTTGATTACTGTTTTAATTTTCTCAATAGTAATGGGGGTGTTTTGATATGCTACATCTTCCTTATTCAATCATGGAATTTTATAACAGTCCAAGAATTTATTCATTTCTTCCAGGTTCTCATGTATAGTGGTATAGAGTTTCTCTAAGTAGTCTCTGTTTACCCTTTGAATTCCTGCAATATCTGCAGTGATCTCCCCTTTTCATTTCTGATATGGTTTATCAAGTTTCTCTTTCTTTCTTTGTGAGTTTTGCCATTGGTCTATCAATCTTGTTTATTTTTTCAAAGAATCAACTTCTGCTTTCATTGATGTTTTGGGGTTTCCAATTTATTGATTTCTTCTCTAAGCTTTGTTATTTCCTCTGTCTCCCAATTTTTTGTTCCTTTTGTTGATTATTTTCTAATTTTATAAGCTGCATCATTCAGGTATACTCCTTCTTCCTTCCTGATGTGTGCTTGCAAAGCTATAAATTTTCCTCTCAGTACCACTTTTGCTGTATCCCATTGATTCTGATGGTTTCTGTCTTCATTGTCATTTGTTTCTAGGAAAATTTTGATTTCCTCTTTAATTTCATCTTAGACCCATTGGTTGTTCAATAGCAGGCTATTTATTTTCCTGTTGTTACAGCTTTCCTTTGCATTTCACATCTAACTTTAGAACCTTGTGCTCAGTGAAGGTAGCCTGCAAAATTTCTATCATCTTGATTTTATGATGGTATGTTTTATTTGCCAGATTGTCATCTATCCTTGAGAATGACTCATATACATGAGAATAATGTACACCCAGGTTTCTGGGGGTGGAGTGTTCTAGATATATACTAGGCCTCTTTCATTACTCTTTTCAGGTCTAGTATATATTTGTAGGGTTCAAGTCTGGTTGACCTACCAAGTGTTGACAGGGCCGTGTTGAAGTCTCCCACAATTATTCTGTTGTTATTAAGTCCTTTTTCAGAGTTGTCAATAGTTGTACTAATATTTTGCTGATTCCTCATTGGGTGCATATATGTTTAGAAGAGTGATTTTTTTCCTGCTGTACATAGCCTTTGATTAGTTCATAATTCCATCTTTGTCCCTTATGACTTTTCTGAGTGTACAGTTTCCTAGTGTAAAGTAATATTATCTGAAATTAGTATGGCCATTCCAGCTTTTTTTAAATTAATTTATTTTAAGAAAATGCTTTACATAATTGTCATAACTTATTATAATATATTTCTAAGAAGACCAAAAGCAACATGTTTTAAATAGAAAATTGAAAGAAAAACTAAAAAATGGAAGAGAAAGGAAAAATATTTTTGAAAATTACTGACTCACAATGAATTCATTGAAGCACCAGCAGAGTGTTTAGTAAGCTCTTTTTTCATTTGGCTAAAAATATTTTATTATCCTAAAAGAAGGATCAGAGTTAAAAAAATAAAGTAATAATGGTGTGAGAGTAGAAATTATTGTTGTTTGCATTGGCCCAACAAAATATGGGCAAAATGAAATAAGAAAAGGCCTTATCCTAAATACTAAGAGACCTTATGCCTGAAGTCTTCTGGCATAATACTGACTTTGGGTTTCAGGCATACTAGGTTGTCCAACCCCTGAGTCTGTGGTTATGGTGAATTTTTTTTACATATTAGATCTTGTTGGTGTTCTGTTTCTGTAGTTAAAGACTCTGGTTTCTGTGCCAGAAAGATTCTGGTTTATGTTTGGTTTCTGTGTTTTATCGAAGTCAAGATGTGGAGCGCCATCCAATTTCACCTCACCATTAGATGCAGAGCCTCCTGCTTTGCAAGCAAGTTGTTGCTGTTGCTGAGTCATCTGTGTTGTAAGGAAACACTCCTTGGAGTAAAGTCAATTCCGGTGTAGCTTTAGTTTTTTTCCCTGGTACAGGTTTGCTTCCTGGTGATGTTGTAGATAATTGTGGTTGTTTCTGTAGATTGTCAATGGCTCCGGGGTATATGGGCAATGCCCATTCTTTGGAGGCCTAGGCAAAGTCATTATGCCAGTGTTTAGGGTATAAGGCCTAATTGCATTACAAAATTTATATTCCTATATCTATTAGATAATAACTTGCTTGCATATGTAGTATATTCCCATTTTAAGGTGCCTATGTAAAAGAAGAACAATGCTGCAATGTATTATTGATGTCTCTGGAGAGCCAAGTCCAACAATCCCCTTCACTGGGTTCTAACATGAATTCCATCTAAAGTGAAAGACTCATCTACCAGAATTCCTTATTGAACTGATCACAACGAAAGAAAGTACAACAACAACAACAACAACAACAACAACAAAAACCAGTGGGTCCAATAGTCACTGTATAAGGGGATACTCAATAAGAATTATAGCAGTTGGGGGAATACAATTAGGGTATTCAAAGAAGATATGCATGTCCCTATTATATCATTAGAAATAGTTGGGAAGAGGGTGCTGAATCCTGGACGCCACTTTGGTCTGTGATTTGGCTCTGGAGTCTACAAAATGACTTTCACCAGTTCCATATCAGGAAATGCCTTTGAGTGGAAACTAATCAGAACTTGTATGGTAGTAGCCTCAGTTGCAGAGTGAAGGAAGGTGGAGGTAGATAAGTAGGAACTGGTTTCTTCTCAGACTGATAGTCTATTATTTTCACTTTGGTAGCTGGTTGGCAGCTAACTTGGGTAAAGATAATAATGTGCTTCATGGGAGCCAAGAATGAGGGTAAAAATGGTTAAATGTGGGGGAATAATTGGTGTGAGTGAAGGAATAAAGGACTAAAAATGAGCTTCGGGGTGGTGATCCAAGGAAGGAAGGAAAGTATACAGCATAGACATTCTGTATATGACAAACAAATTAAACCCATTGATATCCTAATAATTGTCCACACTTTCTGCACAGGGGCATTAGCCCTGCGCAGTTCCAAAATGGACAGGGGTAGGAAGGAAAGTTGTCTGAAAATTCCTATGCTGGCAAAAGCTCCTGGCTCCCAGGAAGGAAACATTCCTTTAAGGGCTGGAAGTCTGGAAGTTCATCACCACAACGCAAACCTTCCTCCAGAGATGAGTGGGAAATGGGGAAATTTTGGGGTCCCCTTTAAACTCTTCACCGGGACCCACCTCACTGACCCCCTGGGCATGTGGCCTAGGGATAGCCTTGGAGTTCCGGAGGAAGGAGCTAGAAGGGTGCTGGGGTGACCCAGCCCCACATCCCTCCTAGGTCTGGTTAAAAAGGCCTTTGGCATAGCGGAGGCCTGCCATTTCCTTTGCTGGCAAAAGCTCCCAGCTCCCAGGAAGGAAAGAGCCACTCCAGCTTTTTTATGGGTGTTTGCTTGGATGATTTTCTTCTAGCCTTTAATTTTGAGGCTATGTTTGTTCTGAGTATTCAGGTGTGTTTCTTGTAGGAAACAGAAAGTTGAATTTAGTTTTTGATTCATTTAGCCACTCTATGTCTCCTAAAGGGTGAATTTAGTCCATTGGCATTGAGACAATTGTCATGGGATTTAGTGCCATCTTTGTGTAGAAGTTTGATGTGTCTGTTTGTCAATCTTGCCTTAAAGTAGAATGTTCCGGGTTTTAGCAGCTGGTTATTAGTATATACAGTTTCTGGGCTGTTGTTTATCTGTGAAGCTATGTATACTTCCTTTAAACCTATAATTAAGTTTCGCAGGGTGCAGTATACTAGGTGAAGCATATATTTCATTGAGTTTTGTCACTATATTCCACCACTGCCTTCTGGCCTTTGAGTGTTTCTTGTGACAGGTCTACTGTAAATCTCAAGGATGCTCCCTTGAATGTAATTTCCCTTTTTGATCCTGCTTTCAATCTTCTGTATCTATCTGTGGGATTCGTCATTGTGACTAGGATGTGTCTTGGGGTGTTTATCCTGGGGTCTCTTTTAGCTGGTACTCTTCCCGCAGAAAGAATTTGGTCACATGTATTCTTTAAATCTGGTAGTTTCTCTTTAAATGATGTTTTTGACTGTTGATTCTTCCTGGAGATTTTCCTCTTGGATATCTGGGACTCCAATGATTCTTAAGTTGTTTCTGTTGAGCTTATCAAAGACTTCTATTTTCATCTGTTCACATTCTTTGAGTAATTTTTTTCATTGTCTTTTCATTTGCTTTAAGGCTTTTTTCCAATCTCTTTTGCTATATGGAGTTGTTTTGCATCTCATCTTCTAGCTTTCTATTGAGTTTTTCAATTCATGTACTGAGTTTTTCAGATCTGTTATTTGGCATGCTATTTCATTTTGGAGTTTTCTGATTTCTATATTCATAGTCTCTTGATTCTTATTAGTGTTCTGTCTAACTCAATCTATGCTTTCTTTGAGATCCACGAACATCCTCCATATTTCTTCTCTAAACTCCATATCTGAGAGACTAACTAGGTGATTGGCCATTTTTGGGTCATCAGAGTTGTCATCTTCATTCTCTATGCCTGGTGTTGGTCTGGGTTGTTTCCCCATTGTCACGCTTGTAATGTAGTTTTTCTACATGTTGTGGTGGTATTCATTAGCTACATGATTTGCATGGCCATGAAGCGAAGCAAAGCTGCTGCGCTTCTCTAGCTCCACCCTTTGTAGGTGGGTGGACTCACCTCCAGGAAGAGAAGAGAAAAAATACCCCAAGACACATCCTAGTCACAATGACAAATCCCACAGATAGAGACAGAATTCTGAAAGCAGCAAGATGGAAGAAAGAAATTACATTCAAGGGAACATCATTGAGATTTACTGCAGACCTGTCACCGGAAGCACTCAAGACCAGAAGGCATTGGTGGGACATAGTGACAAAACTCAATGAAATAAATGCTGCACCTAGAATACTGCACCCAGCAAAGCTCACTTTCAGGTTTGAAGGAAGAATAGATGGCTTCACAGACAAACAACATCTCAGAAACTTTGCAGACTCAAAGCCATTCTTAAAAGAAAAACTGAATGACCTACTTTAAGACAAGACTGACCAACAGACAAAACAAACTTTGATATAAAGATGGCACTAACTCCCAGGAAAATTCTTTCTCTCAATGTCCATGAACTAAATGCACTAGTTAAGACACGGAGTGACTAAATGGATCAAAAATCCAACCATCTGCTGCCTACAAGAAATGCACCAGAGTAGTCAGAACAAACATAGACTCAAGATAAAAGGCTGGAGAAAATCATCCAAGCAAACAACACCCATAAAAAAGCTGGAGTGGCCATCCTAATATCAGATGATGAAAACTTTATACTTAGGAAACTTGTAATGGAAAAAGATGGACATTTTGTGTTAATCAAGGGATACATACAGCAGGAAGAAACCACTCTCCTAAACATATATGCACCAAATGAGGGGCCAGCAAAATATTTAACAAAATTGTTGACAAATCTGAAAAATAATATCAAAAACAACACAATAATTGTGGGAAACCTCAACATGGCATTGTCAACACTTGGCAGGTCAACAAGACTGAAACCCAACAAGAATATACTAGACCTGAAAAGGGAAATGGAAGAAAGAGGCCTAGTAGATATATACAGGACACTCCACCCCCAGAAGCCTGGATACATATCATTCTCTAATGTACATGGAACATTCTCCAGGATTTTATGTGCTACATGCTATCACATAAAACATGCCTTTGTAAAATCAAGAGAATAGAAATTTTGCAGGCTACCTTTGCTGACCACAAGGCCCTGAAATTATATGTGAGCTACAAAGTGACACAGAAGAAAAAGTTTAATATGGGGAAGTTAAACAGCCTAATAACGAATAAGCAGTGGGTCCATTATGAAATCAAAAAGGAAATCAAAACCTTCCTGAAAACAAATGACAATGGAGACACAAACTATCAGAACCTATGGGACACAGCAAAAGCGGTACTGAGAAGAAAATTTATAGCTTTGCAAGAACACATCAGGAAAGAAGAAGCAGCATACTTGAATAGCTTAATAACGTAGCTCATAGAATTAGAAAGCACTCAAAAAAGGACCCAAAAATAGGGAGGCAGAAGGAAATAACAAAGGTCAGAGCAGAAATCGTTGAAATGGAAACCCGAAAAACAATCCAAAAGATCAACGAAAGCAGAAGTTGGTTCTTTGAAAAAATAAACAAGATTGATAGACCACTGGCAAAACTAACAAAGAACGAGAGAGAAAGAGAGAGAGAGAGAGAGAGAGAGAAACGTGATAACTCATATTAGGAATGAAAAAGGAGAGATCACTACTGATATAGTAGAGATTCAAAGGGTAATCAGGCACTACTTTGAGAAACTCTATGCCAATAAAAATGAGAACCTGGAAGAAATAGATAAATTCTTGGACTCTTATAATCTTCCATGGTTGAATGAAGAGGATGTGGCATATCTAAACACAACCATCACTACTGAAGAAATTAAGACAGTAATTAAATGTCTGCCAAAACCAAAAGCCCTGGCCCTGATGAGTTACGAATAAATTCTTTCAAACCTTTGAAGAGGAACTACTACCAATCCTGGCAAGACTCTCATGAACTCAAAAAAACAGAAACACTTCCAAATAGCTTTTATGAAGCTAACATCACTTTGATAGCTAAACCAGACAGAGATGCCACCAAAAAAGAAAATTACACATCAATATCGCTGATGAATACAGATGCAAAGATCCTCAACAAAATCCTGACAAATAGGATTCAATGGGTCATTAAGAAGATCACCCACTATGATCAAGTAGGTTTCATCCCAGGAATGCAAGGATGGTTTAACATCTGTAAATCTATCAACATCATACACAACATCAACAACAAGAAAAATAAAAATCACATGATCATATCAATAGATGCAGAGAAAGCATTTGGTAATGTCCAACACCCATTCT
Organism: Crocidura indochinensis; assembly: GCA_004027635.1. Taxonomy (NCBI): domain Eukaryota; kingdom Metazoa; phylum Chordata; class Mammalia; order Eulipotyphla; family Soricidae; genus Crocidura; species Crocidura indochinensis. The sequence goes on along the minus strand of PVKC010000866.1, from coordinate 24,929 downwards.
TTATCAAAACTTTTAGCAAGATTGGAATGGAAAGAATCTTTCTCAATCTAGTTGAAGCCAGAGGCAAATATTGTCCTCAATGGAGAAAAACTGAAAGCCCTTCCTCTAAATTCCGGCATAAGACAAGGCTATCCTCTTTCACCACTCCTATTCAACATAGCACTGGAAGTACTGGCTATAGCGATTAGGCAAGAAAAAAAATATCAAGGGAATTCAGATAGGAAAGGAAGAAGTCAAGCTCTCACTGTTTGCAGATGACATGATACTCTACTTAGAAAACCCTAAAATCTCAATCAAAAAGCTTCTAGAAAAAATAAACACATATAGCAAGGTAGCAGGCTACAAAATTTGTGTGTACAAAAATCAATGGCCTTTCTATACACCAATATTACTTAGGAAGAAATGCACATTAAGAAACCAACCCCATTCACAATAGTGCTGCACAAACTCAAATATCTTGGAATCAACTTGACTAAAGATGTGAGGGACCTATACAAAGAAAACTATAAAATTGTGCTCCAAGAAATAAGAGAGGACATGCAGAAATGTAAGCACATACCCTGCTCATGGATTAGCAGGATTAACATAATTAAAATGGCAATAGTCCCCAAAGCATTGTAAAGATTTAATGCGATCCCTCTAAAGATACCCATGACATTCTTCAAAGAAGTAGATCAACACTTTTTAAATTTATTTGGAACAATAAACACTCTAGAATAGCTACAGCAATCATTGGGGAAAAGAATATGGGAGAAATTACTTTCCCCAACTTTAAACTGTACTACAAAGCAATAGTTATCAAAACAACATGGTATTGGAATAAAGACTGGACCTCAGATCAGTGGAATAGGCTCAAATACTCAGAGAATGTTCCCTAGACTTACAATCACCTAATTTTTGATAAAGGAGCAAGAAATCCTAAATAGAGCAAAGAAAGCCTCTTCAACAAGTGGTGTTGTCACAACTGGCTAGGCACTTGCAAAGAAGTGAACTTAGACACCCAGCTAAAATCATGTATGAAGGTTAAATTCAACTGGATGAACGACCTCGATATCAGACCCGAAACCATAAGATATATAGAACAACACATAGGTAAAGCACTCCAGGACATTGAAGCTAAAGGCATCTTCAAGGAGGAAACTGCACTCTCCAAGCAAGTGAAAGCAGAGTTTAACAGATGGGAATATATTAAACTGAGAAGCTTCTGCACCTCAAAAGAAATAGCGCCCAGGATACAAGAACCCCCCACTGAGTGGGAGAAACTATTCACCCAATACCTGTCAGATAAGGGGATAATATCCAAAATATACAAGGCACTGACAGAACTTTACAAGAAAAAAAAATCTAATCCCATCACAAATGGGGAGAAGAAAAGGGCAGACACTTTGACAAAGAAGAAATACAAATGGCCAAAAGACACATGAAAAAATGTTCCACATCACTAATCATCAGGGAGATGCAAATCAAAACAACTATGAGGTACCACCTCACATCCCAGAGATTGGCACACATCACAAAGAATGAGAACAAACAGTGTTGGCGGGGATGTGGAGAGAAAGGAACTCTTATCTACTGCTGGTGGGAATGCCTTCTAACCTTTATGGAAAGCTATATGGAGATACCTCCAAAAACTGGAAATCGAGCTCCCATACGACCCAGCTATACCACTCCTAGGAGTATACCCTAGGTACACAAAAATACAATACAAAGATCCCTTCCTTACACCTATATTCATTGCAGCACAATTTATCATAACAAGACTATGGAAACAGCCAAGATACCCTTTAACAGATGAATGGCTAAAGAAACTGTGGTACATATACACAATGGAATATTATGCAGCTGTCAGGAGAGATGAAGTCATGAAATAAGTCAGTAGGAGAGAGAAAGACGCAGAATGGTATCGCTCATCTATGGGTTTTAAGAAAAATGAAAGACATTCTTGCAATAATAATTTTCAGACACAAAAGAGAAAAGGTTGGATGTTACAGCTCACCTCATGAAGCTCATCACAAACAGGGATGAGTTTAGTTAGAGAAATAACTACATTTTGAACTATCCTAATAATGAGAATGTATGAGGAGAATAGAAAGTCTGTCTAGAGTACAGGCATGGTTTGGGTTGGGAGGAGGGTAATTTGGGACATTGGTGATGGGAATGTTGTACTGGTGATGGGTGGTGTTCTTTACATGAATGAAATCCAAAAAAAATCATTTTAGTAATCAAGTTGTTTAAGTAAAATTTTTTAAAAAATTAGAAAAGCAATAAAAAGATTTACAATTAAATGAGAGCCAGATCTCGAGCTGCTGCTCATAGCAATGTGACCTTCAAATGTTGCTTATCTATAAAACTTTAAAATAAGTTTTATTTTCCTCTTCTTTGTATGAAAATTTTATACAAGTTGGTTCATGTGTTAAGAATATTAATATGGGGCCGGGCGGTGGCGCTGTAGGTAAGGTGCCTGCCTTACCTCGCTAGCCTTGGACAGACCGAGGTTCGATCCCCCGTGCCCCATATGGTCCCCCAGGCCAGGGGCAACTTCTGAGCACATAGCCAGGAGTAACCCCTGAGCATCACTGGGTGTGGCCCAAAAACCAAAAACAAAACAAAACAAAAAAAAATATTAATATGTTCTATATGTAGCTGCTGAAATCCAAAGCTACGGAGCTTTTCAATCAACGTAAAACAGCTAAATGCACTGTAGAATTTTACCATGAATCACTGAATAAACAAAAAATTCCAATTCTGTTCAGAAAGACAAACTTTTCTCTATCTATGGGATTATTTGTTATATGTAGGAAGTTTATTTTTGTTTCTAAATTTTAAATATGAAGGTATATCTGCATCCTGTGACATAATAAAACTTCCTTGGGGTTTTTACTCCTCGTACTTGACTGTTAAAATACGTATGATGTTAAAATATTACTTACAAATCTTTAATTAATCATATTTTATTATGATTACTACACTTAAAAAATAGAGTAATTCCAAAAATGAGTAAAAACTGCTAATTCAGATGTCAAAATATTCAGATGGAAAGTATGATCTCTTAAACAGAGTTCTTTAAATTTCATTAGTAAGCTATTATTGATACATATTGCAAAACTAGGTTTTTAGATTCTCACAGAATAAAAATCTCAATAAAATGTATTTTATTGTTATTTAATTTTTATTACATGCATAGCCGAATGGGTTTCTTTTACAGTTTTTTGTTATAGTTGTTACCATTCTTTTTATAGATTATTATTTCTCTTAGTAAATAAAATGTTTGGCAGTGATTAGTTTCAGTGTCTACAATAAATATTTTACCACCTCCAAGGTAATTTTACTTTTATTGATGATTTCAATTTAATGTTTGACAATGCTAATCAATACTTCTCCAAAACAAGATATAATATCACATTAAAAGAAAATTGAGTTGTGTCTATTACTGCTGATCTTACCAAGATACATTTTGATCGTCATGTTTTAATGAGAGTATATGAATTTACTTCCTAAAGTAAAGTTCTTCTTTAAATAGCATACCTATATTTAATTGATAGATCCTCATAATTACTCATCACTTTTTGTTTCTCCTCAAAGTCCACATTGTTATTATTCTTCATTACATTGCTTCTCTTTTACTTGCTTTTATTGATTTATATTTATAGCTAAAATTTAATATTTTTGCAACTTAGAATATGGATTAGAGGAGTCAGAGAGATAGCAAAGCGGTAAGATGTTTGCCATGAATGAAGCAGACCCAGGACTAATGGTGGTTCAATTCCAGGCAACCCCTATGATGCCCCGTGTCTGCAAGAGCGATTTTTGAGCACAGAACCAGGAGTTGTTCCTGAGCGCTGCCAAGTGTGCCCCCAAAAAATATTAAAAACTAACCAAAGAAAAGAATACTGATAATTTAAAGCAAATTTTTTGATCATTTATATGCAACTCATTTACACTTGATATTTAAACAGCTTTCATGCCCCATTTGTTACATGTATCAATCATACAAAAGACGAATATTTGCTTTTTTAAATTTTTTGTTTAAAATATTTATTATTTCGTTTTATCTCATAGATTAAGCTGTCATGTTAATGTCATTTCTTATTTGGATATAAGGGCATTCAAATAAGATAAATTATTTTGTTTATTAGATAGAAATTCCACTTAAAACTAACATCTACTATGTTATTAACAAAGAATTTAAATTCCAAGAAGAATTGTGCAACTTGTCCTTAATTTTGGAAAATACATTAATGGATGCTACAAGATTTTATGATTTCTGATCTAGCTTTTGAATTGATGTATTTATTATGAAAAATAAAAATGTTTTATAGTTAAAAAACTCAATCCAACATTGTCCTGCCTAAAAGAAATGCATCTGAATACGCAGAACAAACATAGACTCAAAATAAAAGGCTGGAGGAAAATCTTCCAAGCAAACAATACCAGTAAAAATACTGGAGTGGCCATACTAACATCAGATGATGCAAACTTTATACTCAGAAAAATTGTAAGGGACAGAGATGGTCCTTTTCTGTTAATCAAGGGACATGTACAGCAGGAAGAAATCACTCTCTTAAACATATATGCACCGAATGAGGGGCCAACAAAATAATTAATAAAATTGTTGACAAATCTGAAAAAGAATATCAATAAAAACACAATAATTGTGGGAGACCTCAACATGGCCTTGTCAACACCTGATAGGTCAACCAGACTGAAAACCAAAAAGAATATACTAGACCTGAGAAGAAAAATGGAAGAGAGGCCTAGTGTATATATAATACATATATATGCATATATACATATACATATATATGTATACACATATATATATACATATATATATATTTAGGACACTCCACCCAAAAAACTTGGAAACACATTTTTTCTCCAATTTACATGGGACAGTCTTCAGGATAGATTACATGCTGACACATAAAACATACCTCCATAATATATGGAGGATAGAAATTTTGCAGATTATCTTCACTGAAGACAAAGGCTCTGAAATTATATGTGAATTCCAAAGGAACACAGAATAAAAACTTTAACACCCAGAACTTAAACAGCTTCATACTGAATAACCAGTGGGTCCAAGAGGAAATCAAAGAGAAAAATCAAAACTTTCTGGGCACCGGGAGATAGCATGGAGGTAAAGCATTTGCCTTTCATGCAAAAGGTCATCGGTTTGAATCCCGGTGCCCCATATGGTCCCCCGTGCCTGCCAGGAGCAATTTCTGAGCATGGAGCCAGGAGTAACCCCTGAGCACTGCCGGGTGTGACCCAAAAACAAAAACAAAAAAAAAAACTTTCCTGGAAACAAATGATTATAAGGACACAAACTGTCAGAACCTATGGGGCACAGCAAAATCGGTACTGAGAGGAAAATTTATAGCTTTGCAGGCACACATCAGGAAGGAAGAAGGGGCATACCTGAATAGCTTAATGACACAGCTCATATAATTAGAAAGCGCTCACAAAAGGAACCAAAAATGGGGAGACAGAAGGGAATAACAAAGTTAAGGGTGAAATCAACGAAGTGGAAACCCCCCAAAAATCTGAAAGATCAACAAAAACAGAAGTTGGTTCTTTGAAAAAAATAAACAAGATTGAAGACCATTGGCAAAACTAACAAATAAAGAGAGAGAGAAACTTGATAACTCATATTAGAAATGAAAAAGAGATCACTACCGATTTTGCAGAGATTAAAAGAGTATTCAGAAACTACTTTGAAAAACTCTATGCCACTAAAAATAGGAACCTGGAAGAAATGGATGAATTCTTATAAACTTCCACAGTTGAATTTATGTAGAGGATGTAGCATCTCTAAACACACCCATCACTATTTATGAAATTAAAATGGTAATCAAATGTCTGCCCAAAAACAAAAGCCCAAGACCAGATGGAATCACGAATAAATTCTTTGAAACCTTTCAAGAGGAACTACTACCAATCCTGGAAAGACACATAAAATTGAAAAAAAAAAAAAAAAAAACGGGAACAATTCCAATTAGCTTTTATGGAACCAACGACGCCTTAATACCTAAACCAGACAGAGATGCTACCAAAAAAGAAAATTACAGACCAATATACCTGATGAGCACAGATGCAAAGATCTTCAAAAAGTCCTGGAAAATAGGATTCAATGCCTCATCAAAAGATCATTCATTATGATCAAGTAGGTTTCATCCCAGGAATGCAAGGATGGCTTAACATCTGTAAATCTATCAACATAATAGACAACATCAACAAGAAACATAAAAAACACGTGATCATATCAGTAGACGCAGAAAAAGCATTTGATAAGTTCCAAAACCCATTCTTGACCAAAACTCTCAGCAAGATGGGAATGAATGGAACCTTTCTCAATATAGTTAAGGCCATCTACCACAGCCAGTGGCAAATATTATCCTCAATGGAGAAAAACTAAATGTCGTCCTCTTATTCTGGTACAAGTCAAGCCTGTCCTCTCTCACCACTTCTATTCAACATAGACTGGAAGTACTTGCTATAGCAATTAGGCAAGAAAAATATATCAAGGAAATCCAGATAGGAAAGGAAGATGTCAAGCTCTCACTTTTTGCAGATGACATGAACTTTACTTAGAAAACCCTAAAGACTCTACCATAAAGCTTCTTGAAACAATAAACTCATATAGCAATGTGGCAGGCTACAAAATTAACACAAAAACCAATGGCTTTTCTATACACCAGTAATAATAGGGAAGAAATGGACATTAAGAAAACAACCCCATTCACATTAGTGCCACACAAACTCAAATATCTTAGAGTCAACTTGACTAAAGATGTGAAGGCCCTATACAAAGAAAACTTTAAAACTATGCTTTAAGAAATAAGAGAGGACACACAGAAATGGAAACACATACCCTGCTCATGGTTTGGCAGGATTAACATCATTAAAATGGTCGGGGCCCGGGGGATAGCATGGAGGTAAGGCGTTTGCCTTTCATGCAAAAGGTCATCATTTTGAATCCCGGTGCCCCATATGGTCCCCCAGTGCCTGTAAGGAGCAATTTCTGAGCATGGAGCCAGGAGTAACCCCTGAGCACTGCCGGGTGTGACCCAGAAACCAAAAATAAAATAAAATAAAATGGCAATAATCCCCAAAGCATTCTACAGATTTAATGTGATCCCTCTAAATATACCCATGACATTCTTCAAAGAAGTGCATCAAGCACTTTTGAAATTCATTTGGAACAATAATGTACTCAAATATCTAAAGCAATCATTAGGAAAAAGAATATTGGAGGCATTACTTTCCCCAACTTTAAACTGTATTATTACAAAGAATGGTTATCAAAATAGCATGGTATTGGAATAAAGATAGACCCCCAGTTCAGTGGGATAGGTTTGATTACTCAGAGAATATTCCCCAGACATACAAGCATCTAATCTTTGATAAAGGTGCAAGAAATCCTAAGTGGAGCAAAGAAAGCCTCTGCAACATGTGGTATTGGCACAACTGGCTGGCACTTGCAAAAAAGTGAATTAGACCCCCAGTTAACATCATGTAGGAAGGTAAAATCCAAATTTTACCAAATTTACCTTCGAGGTTTAAAGACCTCGATATCAGACCTGATACCATAAGGTATATAGAACAACATGTAGGTAAAACACTCCATGACATTGAGACTAAAAGCATCTTCAAGGAGGAAACTGCACTCTCCAAACAAGTGAAAGCAGAGATAACAGATGGGAATATATTAAGCTGAGAAGCTTCTGCACCTCTTAGGAAATAGTGCCCAGGATACAAGAGCCACCCAGTGAATGGGGGAAGCTATTCACCCAATACCCATCAGACAAGGGGCTAATCTCAAAAATATACAAGACATGACAGAACTTTACAAGAAAAAATATCTAATTCCATCAAAAATGGGGAGAAGAAATGGACAGAGACTTTGATAAATAAGAAATGCAAATGGCCAAAAGACACATGAAAAAATGCTTCACATCACTAATTATTAGGGAGATGCAAATTAAAACAACTATGAGGTACCACCTCACACCCCAGAGATTGGCACACATCACAAAGTATGAGAAGAAGCAGTGTTGATGGGGATGCAGAGAGAAAGGAACTCTTATCCACTGCTTGTGGGAATATGTCTAGTTCAACCTTTCTGGAGAGCGATATGGAGATTCCTCCAAAAACTGGAAATTGAGTTCCCATATGATCCATCTATACTACTCGTAGGAATATACCCTAGGAAAACAAAAATAAAATGCAAAAATTCCTTCCTTACACCTATATTTATTGCAGCACTATTTGCCATAGCAAGACCCTGGAAAAAACCAAGATGCCCTTCAAAAGATGAATGGCTAAAGAAGCTGTGGTACATATACATAATGGAATACTATGCAGCTATCAGGAGAGATGAAGTCTTGAAATTTTCCTATACATGGATGCACATGGAATCTATTATGCTGAGTGAAATAAGTCAGAGATAGATAAAGATGTAACATGTCATCTGCAAACTGAGAGCTTGACTTCTTCCTTTCCTATCTGGATGCCCTTGACATCTTTTTCTAGCCTAATCACTATGGCAAGACTTCCAGTACTATGTTGAATAGGAATAGTGAGAGCTGCAGAGAAAGCATTCATTAAGGTCCAATACCCATTCTTGATTAAAAAAAAAACTCTATTCAAGATGGGAATGTATAGAACTTTTCTCAATATAGTCAAAGCCATCTACCACAAGCCAGTGGCAAATATTGTTTTCAATACAAGACTAGAAAAATGATTGACTCTTTACAATGCCTGCTTTGCCTTATATGGCCCTTTTGACAAGTTTTTTTGACACAACTACAGTATTTAATAATTATTTTAAGACAAAACACTATGTCAAACCATAAGACACAGTGCCACTTGAATTAAAATATTGTTCTATAGGGTTCTTTGGTATGACTGTCAAGCTGTTGGGCTTGGACAGGGGTCCTCCTGACAAGGCCAATGCAAGGGTGGGTAAAAGTCTCTTCCAACCCATAGTCATTGAGGTTGGAGTTGGAAAAAGGAGGAAGACTGTGAGCTGCAGACTACTCTCAAGGAAGATGTATTGTCAGAGCATTAGACTTCTATGGTATTATTAAAGGTAGAAACAGGACTTTTAAAGGCAAACTTTAGGCAGGAAACAATGTGGGTAATATAGCTTTACATTGTTTAGGTATTACAGCAACCAAAACATATGGGGAAGCAATGGTCACAAGGTATATGGCATCATTAAATCAGAAAGTATGTAAAGATAGTGGCTGCAATGCTTATGACACTGTTAACCTAGATATTTGTAAAGACAGGTTGTTTTGACCTTAGATGACTATATCCTCAGCACATTCTGCACTCATAACAGAGGGAAATACAAATCTCTGAACAGAGATATTCTTCTATATTCAAGCCCTGATTGTAGAAATCACCTATTTTCCAGCTTCTCTCCACCACTTAAACCAGATTGACTTGATATTGAAATTACAGGAAAGAAAAATGTCACATTGGTAGATGACCAGGCTGGAATAAAATGTTTCCAAAAGAAATCTACACAATTCACTAACCATCCCCTTCTGTTAAGTTCCTGGGAAGCATCTGAGAATAGATGTGTCCTATCTTGGGGAAATCTTATTTATAAATATATATCCATTGTGATTGATGATGCAGTGAATATTGGAAAACAAACATCTTTGTGAAATGGTGAGTTTGGGTTTATAGGACAGATGCCAAGAAGTAAGATAAGTAATATGGAAGCTAAATTTTGTTTTTATAAAAGGTTCATATTATTTTCTCAAGAGGTATCATCATTTGATGTCCTTACAAACAGCGGATAAGGTTTCCTTCATGCCCCCTACCTCCCTACCAGAACTTACAGTTTTTGTTCCTAAAATTTTGTTTAATAAAATACTGTGATTTATAAAGTTTTTAATAAAAGAGTTGTTTTAGGCAAAAAAATGTTTCAGCACCATTCTCATCATCAGTGTTTCCCTCTCTCCACAAACATTCCAGGTTTCCTTCCATCCCATGCCCCCTTGACAAGCATATCAAGAATTTATTTCACATTACTTTCTCCAATAAAGCTTAAAGAAATGATGAAAATATCAGAAAACAAATTAATAACAGTTAATTTTTATGATTGGTTGATAAATAACTTTAACCAATATAAGTAAGACATTAATTTGAGGCCAAAGTGATAGTACAGAAGACAGTGTGTGGTCTTTGTATGTAGCTGACCCAGGGTCAATACTTGTCATCTCATATGGTCTCCTGAGCACTGTCAAGAGTGATCTCTGAGTACAGAGAAAAGAATAAGCCCTTAACAAGGTTGGATGTGGCCCTAAATATTACTAATTCATTATTAAAATGTATAAAATCCTTTAGCAGTCTAGGAGTAAGCATAGCTTTCTTAATTTAGTATAGAAAAGCTGTACGTGTCATTAAAAAGTACCATACTCATGATACATGTTGAGAAGTTTGTTCTGTCCTTTAGAGAAACTCTTTGGATTCTTGCATAATTGGTTTCAAGGCAATGAGTTACCTAAGCTGTGCCTGTTCATGAAGCTCTCTTAGAGTTCCTTTAAATATGAATGATCACAAACATGTAGTTGGGTTTCTGTCATAAAAAAGAATACCCCTTTTACTTGTGCAACATTACCAAACAAATTTACCCCATCTGTCTTCTCTCCCAACTCCTACTTGTATTCAAGACAGACATTCTATTTCTCTCACTCACTACCATTGTCATGATAGTTGTTAGTGTAACTGCACTCATCACTTTTTGTGATAAGCTTCATATCATGGGCTGGTGCTTCCAGCCCTTTTCTCTATTGTCTCTGGGTATTATTGGAATACTGTCTTTATTTTTCTTAAATACCACAGATGAGTGAGATTATTTTTTATATCTCTCCCTCTGACTTATTTCACTCAGCATAATAATTTTTATGTCCATCCATATATAGGAAATTTTCATGACTTCATTTTCCTGATGACTGGATAGTAATATGTTATGCCACAATTTCTTTTTTTAATTTTACTTTATTGAAGCAATTTATTTGCAGAGTTCTTCATAGTTTAACTTCAAATACAAAATGGGTCTGGGCCCCCACCACCACTGTCAACCTCTCTCTACCAATGGACCCAGACTGCATCCTATACCTCCACCTTTTGCACACTGGCCTGTCAGAATAGCAAGACCCTTTAAGTTTAAATTGTTCATTTAGATTCACTGATTCTACTATCTTTGACTTTGGCTTAAATATTTAGTTCTATACTTATTTATTTCCCTGCAAATGCATCCAAGACCACTTGGCCCCCAGCCCCCAACATTTCTTTATTCCTTTCTCCTTGGTTTTATAGATAAATGCAGGAATATGTGGTAAAAAATAAAGTAATCCATGTCCCCAATTTCTATGAAAAAAATTGGGAGCCCCAATTCAAAAGATAAGGGATAAAAAACAAAATAACTTGTGTATGTGTGCGTGTGTGTGACAGTTTTGTTTTGTTTGGTTTTGCGTAGGCACTACAAAATATAGAAGCAGAAATAAAGACCTTTTGGCCTATAGACTGACTGGGAGACCTTACCTATAATATATCCTGGCATAAGACCAACTATAGGCTCCAGGCATGCTAAGCTGTCTGACCCCAACTTACTTATCTGTGTTCCCAGGAAAAGCTCTTCACAATCACGGCTGGCAAAGTCAGGTTTCTGTAGCTAAAGATCCTGCTTTTTGAATAGTTTCTATGCTGAATTAAGGGTGACACATAGCATCTTCTGGTTTCATTTCACCATTAGATGGCCATGCAGAAAACCCTGCCCTGAAAGCAGGTTGTTGCTGTTACCAAGTTGTCAAGGTGTCATATAAACCCACTCTGGGTCAAGTTGATGCCAGGGAAGCTTTAGGGCATTCCCTGGTAGAAGTTTGATTCCTGATGCTGATGTCAAACCAAGCTTATTACATAGATGGTATCAAGGGTTCAGGGGTAAATAGCCTATGTCTCATCTTCTAAAGGAAATCTATAGCCTAAGCCAAGTTAGGGTGTAAGACTCTGCTACAATATAAAATTTATGTGTTCTTTTTCCTATTAGATAAGAACTTGTTTCCACACTTAGATTTCCCCATTTTTATGTGCCTATGCAAAAAGAAATAATGCCATATGTATATATCACAATTTATTTAGCCACTCATCTATTAAGGGCATCTTGTTGTTTCTAGTGTAACCCCACCCTGGATTTAGGTTAATCTACCTGAGACCCACCTATTGATGGGAGGAGTCTTGGGCGGATATGACCTGTAACTTTACCTGCAGACCCGACCCAGTTCATGGAAGGGGTCTGGGAAAGGTACTTGAGGGCTCTTTGATCTTTGGCCTTTTGCCAGCATGGAGGTCAGAGGAAAGATGGCTGAAAGAAGTTAAGATGCAGGGCTAGCTAAGAATAGCTGAATGCTTAATTGGTTATGATATAGGCCACACACATGTGGTGGCTAGGGTATGAATAAAGCTGTTACTTCCTGAAGCCTGCCTGTGAGTGAGATTTCTACCCGTCGCTTTCCTGGACCC
>PVKC010000866.1:0-12286 GCA_004027635.1 Crocidura indochinensis | reverse complement strand
TAGCAGACAGAGGCCTCCATCTCCATCCATCTCCATCCAGCTTCATCTTTATTTAAGACAACATCTAGATTCTGGGTATTGTCAATAATGCTGCAATAAATATAGGTGTGCAGAAGGCATTGTTATATTGTGTTTTGTGGTCCCTTGGATAGGTATAGCTGGATCACATAGAAGCTCAATTTCCAGTTTTTTGAGACATCTCCATACTGTTTTCCATAAAGAGTGGACTAGAATGGCATTTCTTTCCCCCCACACCCCCACCAGCACTGATTGTTCTTGTTCTTTGTGATGTATGTCAGTTTCTGTGGCATAAGACGGTACCTCATTGTTATTTTGATTTACATTTCCCTGATGGTTAGTGATGTGGAGCATTTTGATGTGCCTTTAGACCTTCTGTATTTTTTCTTTCAGAAGTTGTCCACACTTTTTGATGGGGTCAGATGTTTTTATGTTTTGGTTAAGTTCTGCTTGTAGTCATGTTTGTTATCATGGTGCTTAACTAGTTAGTACTAAAAATAAATATAATAAAAAAGAAATTTATATATAATACCTTGTCCTTGTCATTGAAAACAACAAATATAAATTTAAAAAGTTAAAGAATGATATAAACCTAAAGAACAGAACAATCCTGCCTTCAGTCAATAAGTCAAGAAAGCATATTGCTGTTCTTTTTTTTTTCTTCAAAAATGTCTAACTGGGAGCAGGTTAATTAGCATTTACTATACATAATCTTGGCTTTGAATCCTGAGAGTCATTTACCAAAAGTTGTGAGACATTCTTTAAATCCACTAGTTTTAAAATAATTATTATTGTTGTTGTTATCGCTATTTTATTATCATAATAAAAATAATAAAGCCATAGTTATATACGCAACCTGGTTCAGTTACTAAGCAGTGCTTAGGGACTCCATATATTCCAGGCAGGTGCTCCAGTCCTTGAAAACTAAGTCAACTAAGTTCATTGATTTTTTTTTTGTTTGTTTTTTGGGCCACACTCAAGTGATGCTCAGGGGTTACTCCTGGCTATGCGCTCAGAAATCACTCTTGGCTTGAGATACCATATGGGACACTGGGGGATTGAACCACAGTCCATCCTAGGCTAGCATGGGCAAGACAGATGTCTTACTGCTTGCACCACCACCTCCACCCAAAGTCCATTGATTTTTTTTTTTTTTTTGGTTTTTGGGTCACACCCGGTGACGCTCAGGGGTTACTCCTGACTCTGCCCTCAGAAGTTGCTCCTGGCTTGGGGGACCATATGGGAAACCGGGGGATCGAACCGTGGTCCGTCCTAGGTTAGCACAGGCAAGGTAGGCACCTTACCTCCAGCGCCACAGCCCGGCCCCCAAGTCCATTGATTTTTATGAACCTTTTTGTACCTCTATGTGTCACAAATAATCTAGTGTGAATAGCACTGGTCTGTCTTATCCATCTGAACCTAGAGTCCATGGGACAGGAGTAAGTCTACAAAGGGACTCTTTCCATCACACCATTTCCTACCTCTATATTTAAAGACCATAATAGAGCCACAAGAGTAGAATGGAATAGGAAATCTCATGCGAAAACATCCCCAAGTCCTTTTAGTGTTGTACCTTCAAAGATTAGAAGGATGATAGAAAAAAAGGGCTCCAGATATCTCAGAAGTCTTATGCATTTATCTAATTGCACTGCTTAAACAAACAATCACAGACCAGATAGATAGCATAATAGGTATTCATTGTATTCACAGTTCTGGAGACTGCAAAAGTGTGAAAGATCAAAGTATCAGTGAATTCAGCTCCTAGAGAGAACTTTCCCTTGACCTGTAGTCACTGAAGATTAAAGTTCCAATATAGAAATTTTGAATGGGGGTGAGATTGCAGTGAGAATAAAATTTAGTTCCTAGCTTTAAAGTTTTGATCCTCTTTATTGTCTTGACTATTCTTGGTTTTTAGAATAGCACTGTTTTATTAAGATATTAGTTCACAATAATCCTGTATTATTGTTTAGATTTTTAACTTAACTATTCCATTTTCCTAAAAATATTTTCATAGTATTAGCTATAGATTACCACTGATGTATAGACCAAGGAAAACAGAGTTGAGATATTCTAAATCATAAATAAGTCATATTATTTTAAATTTTATATTGTTAATGAAAATCATTTAATTTTTGATTTCTGCTATTTTAAATGCTATCATTTAAAACTTTATTTTTTCATTTGTTCTAACAATTTTATTTCTGTATGATGACCTTTAGTTATCAATCTTATCAGTGCAATTCTAAAACCTTATTTCTTGATAATTTTGAATTATTTATGTATACACTTATGTTTTCTGAGGGATAAATTTTGCATATCTTTTTTCATTGTTTTTATTTTTTCTTGTCTCACTGGAATAGTTTGGATCACTAATACAATTCAAAATGTGAATCTTGTAATAATAGAAACAACAGCCAGAACAGTCTTCCTTATCTCATTCATAATCTTGGAGATAAAGGTTTCAATATTTTATAATTTAGGAAAATATTTTATATTGGTTTAATGACTCCTATAATAAAAATGTAAGTTTATATAATTATAAGATTTTAAAATATAAGTTTATAGGTATCTATAATTATTTTCTGATTTTAAATCTATAGTTACAGGATTGCACAAATTTAATACTTTTAATAATGAAAAACTAATTTTGAATTTGCAGATTCTCTGTTGTACATTTTATAGTACTGCATTTATTTCTGTTCTCATTTTACTCTATTCTTAATTTTTTGGTGCTAATGTGTTAATGATGTTGATTTTCCCCTAATGATTATTATTTAAGGTACAATTTTCCCTTAAGTATGGTTCCTGTTTTAACATACTCAACTTTAATTAACAATCAAATAAAAGTAATATCAATGACCAGAATGTTGCCTCTTGAAACTTTGTTTTTTGTTTTTTTGGTTTTTTTTCGACTTTTGGGTCACACCCGGCAGTGCTCAGGGGTTACTCCTGGCTCCATGCTCAGAAATTGCTCCTGGCAGGCACGGGGGACCAAATGGGGCACCGGAATTCGAACCGATGACCTTTTGCATGAAAGGCAAACGCCTTACCTCCATGCTATCTCCTGGGCCCCGAAACTTTGATTCCTTAATTTTTACTTCTTTGTGGCTATTCTAAACATATTTGTATAATTGATATCTAGCTTTTATTGGTGTGGTCAGAAAAATATTGAGTTAACTGTAAGTTACACACATTTTATTTATGTTAAAAATGTGAAATACTAGTGAACATCTATGTAAGTTATAGAAGAAATAATGCTATTATTACAAAAAGTAAGAATTATCATCTAGCAGGATAGAATATTCTTAGTAAGGTGCTCATTTTGTTGAGCAATAGGTACTATTGCTGTACTATGTATAGGTAATATACATAGATACTATTTCCCTTCATATTTTTTCTGGTTTGTGAATTCTTCTTTGGTAAATCTACTCTATATCTTAGGTATCTCTTTTGTATACAAGTCCATTTTTTTTACCTTGCTGATTTGAATATTCTGTTATCTATCTTTGGATTTGGTCATTTTGAGTATAATGTGTCTTAGAGTTTTCCTAGTTGAAAATTTTTTCCTCAACTCTGGAAAATTCTTATTGACGATTTCTTTAAATATTGGTGCTTTATCATATTTGTTTTCATGTTCTTGAAAAATTTGGATAATTTGTTATCTTGTTTTGAACTTGAACTCATTCTCTTGTATGCTTTTCATTTCTTTTCAGACTACTGTCTACCTTCTGTTGTTTAAAAGCAATATCTTCCTTCTCATCTTTGAATTTCTTGATCTTTTTGCTCAGTTTCTGATATTTTTCTGCCTAGAGCTTCTATGGACTTTTAAAAATATTACCTATCACATTATTTTCTTTCATTTTTGACTATAGTTGTTTTTTACTTAAAGTTTCATAATTTCATGTTATTTGCTATCTACCTGTGCTATTATCTATTTGAAATCATTAAACATTATAGTGTCACTAAAGATAATATATGAGTATTTACTGCTGTTGTTTATATTTTTAATAATATTGCTTTTTTATTCATTGAGTTTGGTGGGCTTCTACAGATTTTTCCCATTTTCTACTACTCTACTATTTATATTCTTGCTGTGCTGGGGGTGAATCATTAGAGCCCCCTTGAAATATGTTGAGAAATTAGATGCCATTAGTACCCATATATATACTGAAGGTTGGGTGTGAACCAGGATAAAGCCCAGTGATATGAGCTGGAGGTCAGCCTCACCTGAAGTAGCAACAAATCAGCTTAAACTTTTATCCACTTTTTTGTCATACCTGGCATTTCTCAGGGATTAGGGATTAAATTTTTTTCTGTGCTGAGGGATCACTCCTCACAGACTCAGGGAACCATATGGAGTTTCAGGAATTTAATATGGATCAGCCACATGTAAAGGAAGTGCTCTACACTCTACTATTGTACATTTTGTTTGCCAAGTTCAATGGTATTAAGTAATATATCTATACTGTGTTCATGGTATTTTCTGATTTTAAATGTTGGAGACTGTAAAATAAATTCCCACATTGTGGGGATGCACTGTATATCTAACCGCAGGTGGACAGGTCTGAAGAAGCAGGGTACCAGTGAAGAATTATTAAACCAAATCAGTCAGGAGAGTCATGTAGTCAGTGGCTTCTCCTTCATTATGTCTCTGAGCACACCAAAACAGAACTCTTTCTTCATTAAACCATTACCCATTTACCAAAACGAGGAAGGTCAAGTAATACAGGTGCACTTTTACATATCAAAGGATAGGTTATAAGGAAATAGGAAGTTGGGGGAAGGTTTTTGTTTTTGGTTAATAGCTACATAGCTTCTTACAATTCTACTCTTTTTGTTCAAAATGAAACAAAAAATTTAAAAAGGCTACAGAAGTTTTATTCTACTATTATACTCCCACCATAGGTGGGAATTCAGATTAGAATTTATGGAAGTGTTTACGGGTCTAGAGGTTCTGTTTCATCATTGTTGCTGTGTTCAGTTTTCTGTATCATGTGCCCCATGTTTTTGCTCATTCCTAAGCCGAAGTCTAGGAAATTATGGTTCAAAAGGTTCTGCTCAGTCTCTGTTGTTAAAATTGGGCCCCTGTACTAAGTAATCTTGATTTTTTAAGAGTCCTGGGCTTTTTTTTTTTTTTTTTAAGAGTCCTAGGTTAGGTTTTCCTTAATGGTCTCAAGGTAAGTTCTGCCCAGTCACTGTTGTCAAAGTCAGTTTTCTGTAGTTAGTGCTCTTGTTTTTCATAGTTCAAAGGATGATACATCTTCTGATTTCCACTTAGCATTAGGTGATGTGATAGGACCCCCTGGTCTTAGGTCAAGTTGTCATTTCCTCCCAGTCCTCATTGTCATGTTAACACTTACACAAGTAAATCTTCCAACAGAGCTTAGTTCCTGGTGTTGTACCAAGATTGCTAGCTACAGTGGCCTGATTTTTCTCATCCACAACCGAAAGTAAAGTTTCCTGACACCACAAAACAAACAAACGAACAAACAAACAAACAAACAAACAAAGAAAAGCCCTGGGATATGGCAATGAGTATGAATGGAACCAGTAGTTGTTCCCATGACAATATGCTTCAAGAGTTGAGAAACCCTGAATCTCTTAGGACACCTTATTTCCTTCCTTCCCCAATACTTACTGTGCCTATGCAAAAAAAAAAAAAAAAGAAAAAAAAAGTGGGGGAAACACCAAACCCTGCAACTCCAGCATTCCTTTTCCTTGTTTTGTTTTGTTTTGTTTGTTTTTGATATTATTTTCCTTCTCCTTTTTCTTCCACTTTTTTCTTTCTCTTTCGCTCTTGTGGATATTATTTGGTGATTCTTTTTAGTAGTTGATACCAAATTTTTCTTCTCTTTTCCCTAACCTTTTTATCTCCAACAGAATAACTTGAATCACTCAGCCTCATAAATTGAGGGGGTAAATGATACCAGGACCAGTCATATGAACATGTAGTACAAATAAAAAATGACCAGACTGGAACACCAAATCCAAAGTCAATGACAGAATAGATACCCAGTTTACAACAAGCTGTAAAGTGGACACCTGTTACACTAGTATTCTGGGAGTAAAGGAGGGAGTTTTGGGAGACATGCTGGGAACAGGTGTGGAGGAAGGACAACATTGGTGGTGGGGATGCCCTTCATTCATTGTCACTATGTACCAATAATTCTGTGTAATGCATTTCAGTCACAATAAAAAATAAATTTAAAAATGAAAAAAAAAGAAATTATAAAAGTGGTATTTATTTTGCATAGGCACATAAAAGTTGGCTGTAAAAGCATCAAAGGTTAGATTGTACATATATCATTCCCCCCGAAATGAGCTTTTTCATACTTATTTCTTGCACATATCACAAATTTATTCATAAACTTCTCTGAACATAAACATTAGAATCTTTGTGCAAATACACTTAATTTGAAAAGTCATAAACTTTCTTATACTGAGCAATGAAATACAAGTCTAGAACATCTAAATTCTTTTTTCATAAACTTCCCTAAACAAATTAATAACGTTTCTACAGATATATATATATATATATATATGATAGCTGAAAAATCTAACCACATTTCCTCAGAACTGTATGAACTGATATTGAATTGAAATAAAGTTAGATACACGTTTTCTGTTTGTAGTTTGGACTAGAACATAAAACAGTAGCTATTAAGATCCATACAGATAGAACACACATTTTAGCCAGCAACATAATGGCCAATGCAAATAGGGTCAAGAGATTAATCTAGAAGAAAGTTGCAGGAAGTTTGAAAGCAGCTTCTCTTCAGTTGGACTTCCACTGGATTTTCCATCTTCTCCTTATGGTCTACCTCTGTGGTATGCTGCTAAGGTTTTCTGGGACACAAAGGCCTTCGGCTCCTAAGCTGAAATTTGGGTGAGAAGAACTGCCCATCTCCCTTCTGTTGCTCACCCCTCAAATGGGGCTATTTCTTTGACTTCTACTCTCAGTGACCTTGATGAGCTGCTGCAGGTTGGGAGGCGATGTCCTCACAGAGAGCACATTTGGTAGAAAATACACAGTAGACCTTAGCCTCTGGGATGTAGCTCAGAGTCTTCCCCTCTCTCCCCTTCACAACTTGCTTCTGTCCTGCCTGAGGTTACACCTCTAACACAAACAGAACAGGAGCCATGTGCACTGATATACCAGTGACAGCCACTGCACACTCAGTCCAGTTGAAAAAGTCCATGGTGATTATCTACCAGAGGGTTTGGGAATTATTCACTCACCGTCTTTGGGGTCTTCTCAGGTCCCAAGTAGCTTTTTAGAGCAGCACTTGTAAAGTTAATCCCCACAGTTTGTGAAATCACCCCAGGCAGACAGGTCTGAAGAAGCAGGCTAGTGGCAAAGGATTAATAAACTAAACTAGTCAGGAAAGAGACAAGGAGTTAGTTTGCTTCTCTTGCTTCATGGTAACTCTCTGAGTGCTCTACTCCTAAAGGACTCTTGCTTTATCAAAACAATATCCATTCACTAGGAAGGGAAGGTCAAGTGAGTGATCCAGGTGGGGCTTTACATATCAAAGGGCTAGGTGAAAATAAAAGATAAAATTCAGAGAACACCTTTGTTTTGTGTTAATAGCTGGGTGTCATCTTACAGGAGACCATTGATTACTTCATGCATCTTCTTAAAAGAAATTTTGTTTATTTTTAACCCATTTTAGTGGGGTTGTTTGTGTTTCTTAGTTGCTAAATGTCATGAGTTATCCTTTGGTTGATGAGTGACTGAAAAATATTTTCTCCTATTCTTGAGGTTCTTTTGATTCTAATGATTTCTTTTGTAGGTCAGATAATTCTTAATTTTATGTAGTTTCATTTGCTTATTTTAGTTTCTTTTTGCTTGACTATTGGTACTGAATTATTTAATGTTTGCATACTCAACTTTATGAAGGGTTTGGTCTATGTTCCCCTCTATGTAATTTATATCCATATTAGGTCTGATATTGAGTTTTAATTCATTTTGAATTTACTTTAGGGTGTAAGATCTGAGTTAAGCTTTATTATATGATTGACTTATTTTTTCAACATTTGTTAAAGAAACATGTCTTGCTCCACTTCATACAGTTGTTCCTTTATTGAAGAATAACTGTCCATAAACCTGAGTATGAACTTGCCATATAACTCTTAATTATTAATTATTTTCCATTGGTCTGTGAGTTTGACTTTATTTCAGTATATTCTGTCTTAATTACTATTGATTTTAGTATAATTTAAATTTGGTGACATAACATCCCACATGTTCTTTATTCCAGTGATTATTTTGGATAATTGGGAAGTTTTTTTTTTTTACTCCATGTGCATTTCCTCATTGAATCCTCTGACCTACTTGTTATTCAGAAATGATATATTTACTTTCCAGGTATTATTTCTCTAATTATTCTTGTAATTCTCTTTTACTTTCAGTTACTTATACTCTGAATGATAGTTGATTCCATTTCTATCCTCTTTATTTTATGGAGTATGTTATTTTGCCCAGCATGTGAATCTATTTGACAGGATGAAAAGCCCTATATATGTCTACTGAGCCCCTCTTTTCCATTTCTTCCTTCAAAGTCAGTATATCCTTGTTGAGTTTTAACCTAATTGATCTATCAAGAGGTGACAAAGAAGTGTTGAAGTTTCCAACTACCACAGTGTTGCTTTTGATGTCCTTTGTCAGGTCTATTCACAGTAGTTTTAGGTCTTATTATGGTCCCTTAATTGTCTGCATACATGTTTAGAATATGATTTCTTCCAGTACCTCTCTTGATTATTATGAACTAACCTTATAATTTTTTTAAGTCTGAAGTCTACATCATCTGATATTAGTATGGACACACCAGATGTTTTAAGGAGTTATTTGTTTGAAAGATTATCTGTCTTGAAACCTTTGACTTTGAGTATGTGTTTGTTCTGACCATAAAATGTGTTTCCTGCAGGCAGCAAAATGTTGAATTTAATTTTCTGATCCATTTTATTACTCTGTTCTCTTAATTGTTGCCTTTAGTCCATTGACATTAAGTGAGATTATCATCATGGAATTTTGTGCCATCTTTTTTAGAAATTTGAAGTGTCTTGCCTCAAAGTAGACCTCTTCAGTTTTTCCTTTAAGGTTAGTTTTAAGCCTCTAAAGATCCCTATTTCTGTTTTACAGTAAAGCTGTGTATTCTTCCTTCAAACATGAATGTAAGTCTGACTAGGTGAAGTATTCTTTGTGGGGCACTCATTGAGTTTTCCCCTATATCCTAGTATTGCTTTGGGACCTGTAAAGTTGCTTGTGATAAATTTGCTGTAAATCTTAAAAATGCTTTCTGTATAAAATTTCTATTTTTATCTTGCTGCACTCAATATTTTATCTCTATAGTTTTTATCATTGTTACTAGGATGTGCATTGGGGTACTTTTATTTTATGCCTTCTTTTGCTAGTACTCTTCATGCTTTAAGGATGTGGTGCATTCACTCTTCAATTCTGGGAACTTTTCTTTGCTCAGTCCTTTGCAACTATATTTATAA
Source organism: Crocidura indochinensis (assembly GCA_004027635.1). NCBI lineage: Eukaryota > Metazoa > Chordata > Mammalia > Eulipotyphla > Soricidae > Crocidura > Crocidura indochinensis. The sequence goes on along the minus strand of PVKC010000866.1, from coordinate 2,767 downwards.
GTAAAATTAGCCTAAAATTTTCTTTCTTTGAATGCACCTGTCATCTTTCAATATCAGATAATCTTTACATTGGATAAACTATTTGGAGTTATTTTTGTGGCCTTAACTTTCTGGAAGATACTGAAAAGAACTGAAAATAAAACTTTATTAGACGTTTGAAAGAACTTGGTAGTAGTATATTTGACATTGTTTTTTTGTTTTTTGGGTTAGTGTATGTGTGTTTGGTTTTTGGAACACACCCAGAGATTCTCAGGAGTTACTCCTGGATATGTGCTCGGAAATTGCTCCTGGCATGGGGGACTATATGGGACACCAGGGGATTGAACTGTTGAGTTTTTATTTTTGAAAATACTTTTATTATTATTGATTTAATTTCCATGCTAGTAATTATTCTGTTCTATTTCTCTGCTTTTCCCCTATCCAGTCTTAGCTGGTTGTTCTGACAATTCAGATGTGTTTCATGTAGGCAGCAGAAGGTTGGATTTATCTTTTGACCCATTTTCCACTCTGTGTCTTTTTATTGGTGAATTTAGTCCATTGACATTGAAGGATTGTCATAGGATTTAATGTCATCTTTGTAGATAAGTTTGCTGTGTTTGTTGGTCTCTCTTGTCTTAAAGTAGACATTTCAGTTTTCCTTTAAAGCTGGTTTTTCATCTGTGAAGTTTCTGAACTGTTTATCCATGAAGCTATTTATCCTTCCTTCAAACCTGATTGTGAGTTAGGCTGGGTGTTGTATTCTCGGTGAGATTTCCATTTCATCCAGTCTTGTCACAATATCCCACCACTGTCTTCTGATTTTCTTGTAACATGTCTGCTGTGAGTCTTAAGGATGTTCCTTTGAATATAATTGCCCTTTTTGATCTTGCTGCTTTGAGTATTCTATCTCTATCTGTGGGATTTGTCATTGTAACAAGGATGTGTCTTGGGATGTTTTTCTTCAGGTCTCTTTTAACAGATACTCTTCCAGTTAACATCATGTATGAAGCTAAAATCCAAAAGGATTAAAGTCCTTGATATTATACCTGATACCATAAGGTATATAGAACAATACATACATAAAACACTCCATGACATTGAGACTAAAGACATCTTCAAGGAGGAAAATGCACTCTCCAAACAAGTGGAAACAGAGATCAACAGATGGGAATACATTAAGCTGAGAAACTTCTGCACCTCAAAAGAAATAGTGCCCAGAACATAAGAGCCACCCACCGTGTGGGAGAAACTATTCACACGATACCCATCAGATAAGGGGCTAATATCCAAAATATACAGGGCACTGACAGAACTTTACAAGAATAAATCATCTAATCCCATAAATCCCATAATCCTCATCACTAATCATCAGGGAGATGCAAATAAAAACAACGATGAGATGCCATCTCATACCACAGAGATTGACACACATCAGTGCTGGCGGGGATGTGGAGAGAAAGGAACTCTTATTCACTGCTGGTGGGGAATGCCGTCTAGTCCAACCTCTATGGAAAGCCACATGGAGATTCCTCCAAAAATTGGAAATTGAGCTTCCATTTGACCCAGCCATTCCACTCCTAGGGATATACCCTAGGAAAACAAGAATACAATACAAAAATCCATTCCTCATACATATATTTATTGCAGCACTATTCACAATAGCCAGGCTCTGGAAACAGCCAAGATGCCCTTCAACAGACGAATGGCTAAAGAAACTGTGGTACATATACATACACAATAGAATATTATGCAGCCATCAGGAGAGATGAAGTTATGAAATTTTCCTATACATGGATGTACATGGTATCTATCATGCTGAGTGAAATAAGTCAGAGGGAGAGAACGAGAGATGCAGAATAGTCTCACTTATCTCTGGGTTTTAAGAAAACTCAGTCACTTTTGAAACAATCCTCAGACACAATGAGAGGAGGCTGGAACTTCCAGCTCACTTCAAGAAACTCACCACAAAGAGTGGTGAATGCAGTTATAGAAATAACAACACTTTGAAATACATAATCATGTTAATGAATGAGGGAACTGGAAAGCCTGTCTAGAGTACAGATGGGGGTGGGGTGGAATGGAGGGAGATTTGAGACATTGGTGGTGGGAATGTTGCACTGGTGAAGGGTGGTGTTCTTTACATGACTGAAACCTAATCATAATCATATTTATAATCAAGATGTTTAAATAAAGATGTCAAAAATGAAATATCCTTTAATGTTTCTTGTTAACTGGTATAATAAGCTGTTGCTAATTCATTAAAGCATATACTATTTCTTCAAATCTGAATAGAAAGTTAAGAATGGTATAATATTCTTGGTGAAGTGTTCATTACAATGAATTTTGTTGTTGTTACTGTTGCTGCTCTTGATGTTATAGCCCTACATTCTTTTCTGTCCCATAGAATCTCATTTGATAAATGTTTGTGAATCTATGGAAGTTCTTTTGTATGGAAGCTTTTGATCTTGATGCATTTTTTGGTCTTGATGCATTTAGTATCTTATTTCTGTACTTTGTTTACGTTACTTCGATCATGGTGTACATTTGAGCTTCGTCTTCTTTCTCTTGTTCTTGTTCTTACTCTTCTCCTCTGCTTTGTCTTTCTCCTTTTTTATTTTCTTCTTTTAGGGCTATATACAACAGCGCACAGGGCCTGATTTTGACTATTTGTCTAGGTATCATTCCTGACAGGACTTGGGGAACAAGAAAAGACTGCCTGGAATTAAACCCAAGTTGGCTGCATACGAGGCAAATATATTCCTTACTATACTATCTCTCTGGCACTATG
>PVKC010000865.1:45723-57927 GCA_004027635.1 Crocidura indochinensis | reverse complement strand
CCTTTTATTCTAAGCCTATGTCTGTCCTGTACTTGTAAGTATGCTTCTTGCAGGCAGCAGAAGTCCGGTTTATGTTTTCTAATCCAGTTCTCCACTATGTGTCTTTTAATGGAAGAGTTTAGTCCGTTAACATTTAGGGAGATTATCGACAGGGAGGGCTGTCGTGCAGTTGTGTTCTGTAGGGTGGTTGTTGTTACAATCAGGGATTTGGATTGTGTAGTTTGTCTCTGAGTAGGTCATTTAGAATCGGTTTTACTTGCCCAAATAATGCAAGATTGTTATTGTTTGAGAATGTTTTTAGGCTACCATCCCATATGAATGAGAATTTTGCTGGGTATTGTACCCTAGGCTGAAAATTTCCTTCATTTAGTCATTTAAATATTTCGTTCCCCTTTCTTCTTACTTGAACTGTTTCAAATGGGAGATCTGGTTGTATTCTTATGTCCCTTCCTCTTTACTTGAGGTTCCTTTTTTCCCTTATTGCTTTAAGGTGTTCATCTTTTTCTCTTTTATTTGCCATTTGGATTATTATATGTCTTCGTGTTGGTTATTAGTGTCTATTTTATTAGGGACTCTTCACTTTCTGGATTTGCACTGGGTCCGCTTTCCAAAGGGTGGGGACGTTTTATGCTATTATTTCTCTTACTACTTGTTCTTCCCCTTTCCCTGTTTCCTCCCCTTCTGGTATACTACAATTCTTAGATTATTTCTTTTGTCTTTGTTCATTAAGTACTGGACTTTACCTTCGAGTGCTTTGCCTCTTAATTCCTTGTTGGTTTCCTGGTCATTTTTGATTTTCAGTTTTTCTTCAAGTACTAGTATGTGCTTCTTCATCTCAGCAATTCTGCTAGTCTGGCTTTTTACGGTGTCTGTTAAATCTTTTAGTTGCCTTTGTATGGTGTCTCACATATTCTGTATCAGATCTTCTTTAATTTGTCCAATTTGTTCCTCCATGGATTTATTACACTCAGTGGCTAGTGAATCTCTCATTTCCTGTACCATGACTTGCATTTCCTTTCTCATGGCTGCATTTACATTTTCATCACTTGTTTCTGTGTGTTTTGGTGGACTTGGGAATTTAGTAGGGATTCTCTCTTTATCTTCAGCTGTTAAGGTACTCTTCGTTTTACTCATGGTTTTTTGCAGTTTTTTGTGTGGCTTGGAGAGCAGTACCTTCCAATTGGCCTGCTTTTGCTCACTGATGTGTGGGGTTGGATCCTTTCTCTGGGTTGCAGCTATGAGTGGGACTGTTGGGTGGGCTGGCTGAGGTTTGGCCACTAGCGTGCTCTCTAGTGGGAGCCTGGTTAGTGTCCCCCCCTCTTGCTGCCAGTCAGTGCAGTACTGCTCCTGGCCCCAATGGCGGGGTGTGCTGTTGAGCCTGACTCCTTTGCCCTGTTCCCTACCTTGAGGTAAGAGGAACCCTGCCTCCTTAAAACCTCTGTTGGAAAACCCTCTCGTCTATGGTTCCTAGCACTTTCCTGCAGGGGGTGCCAGAAGTCGCGGGTACATGGTTGGGGGCAAGGTGGATACAGCGGAGAGTTCCCTGGTGAATGTAGACTCTGAGCCTCACAGCTATGATAGGGGGAGGGGCAGAGGGAAAGGAACGTCTCCCACCTGGAGCCACCTCTGAAAACATCACAGACGTGATGGGGGGAAGGGGCGGAGGGAAAGGAACGTCTCCTACCTGGAGCCGCCTCTGGAAATGTCACAGACATGATGGGGGGATGGGGCGGAGGGGAAGGAACGTCTCCCACCTAGAGCCGCCACTAAAAATGTCACAGATGTGATGGGCGGAAGGGGCGGAGGGAAGGAATGTCTCCCACCTGCAGTCACCTCTGGGAACCTCACAGACGCGATGGAGAGAAAGAACGTCTCCTACCTAGAGTCGCCTCTGGAAACATCACAGGCGTGACTGGGGGGTTGGTGATTATGCCTTCTTTTAGGTCTTGAAGGCATGACCAGCCAGACCACTGAAGCAACAACCATGACCTACAGATTTTTAGTATAGGGCCTAAGCATCAAACACATTCAAGCAAACTAACATGCCCTTGCTCTTTTACCCTCTCTTCTCATTACTTCATATTTTTTTTGCTTTTATTGTTTAATAGTTGCTTTGTTTTGTTCTATTTTGTTTTCCCTTTTCTCTCTTTTCGTCTCCCTCCACTTCCACCTTCTTCTCCTCATTACCACCAATTCAATCCAGGTCAAATTAAAACCACATGGTTACCTCCGCTATAGGAAAGGAAAGGAAGCTGATATAAAGGGTGTTGCGGACAATACTGCAAAGGCTAAACACCTATATAGATAGACCTCACTAACACAATGCTTAGTACTCGAGACATGAAACCTATACATATCCAAAAGTTGATCCATAGTTTCCTTTCCTTACAAGTATTATACATACCTATCTTTCTGAACTCACCAGATCTCTTGCCCTCCACTCCTCTCTACATTAATATATACCAAAGCTAACTTCTATATGTTTATATGGGGACAGGAGCACACAGAGATAGGAATCCTCCTTAAGAGACAAGCCTAAACCACAAAAATATCCATACCCATATCCTATATAACCCCTCCCATGTACTATCCCCTCGCCCCTTCAGAAGCCTGACTATCACTTCACACCTTAATCCAATTCCCGATATCCCCACCATGTTATAACCCTTCACCTTCAGTTCTTAACCCGCTAGACATCAAGATTAACCTCCTACACCAACGAAGCAGTACCCAGTTCCCAAGCAAAGAGACACCCACTCAAGCTCATACCTCATTCCTGGCAAAAAAAATACAACCAACACCCCAACTGTCACATGCAGTGTGGCCCTCCTAATCACCTTTCCCTATTGTGGACCGTGGCTTAATAGTGGATAAGCTCCAAAGGAGTCCATTGCAAGAACTCTACCCAGGACCTCCCAGTGTGGAACCCACTCCTCATCAGGGAATCTCAAAATACAATGAGGAAGCCTATACTATCATCATAATTATAGACCTATATAACACTGCCTCTTATACTGTTTCTCCCCAAATGTAAAGTAAGCACCAGTATCACTTTTTTCCTTTTTCTTTGTTATTTTTTTCTGTTTGCCCTCCTTGCTAATTTTTTCTTTTTTTTTGTTTTTGTTTTTGATTTGTTTTGTTTTGTTCTACTTTTTGTATTTTGATTTGATTTGTTTTATGCTTCTTTTGGGGTCAGAGCTGGCGGCGCTCACTGGGTGCTCCTGGCTCTGTGCTTGGAAGTTGCCCCTGGTGCACATGAGGGACCATGTGGGATTCGAGGATGTGAGTCGCCATCCTTCTGCAGGAAGGACAGATGCCTTGCCTCCTTGCTATCCCTTCTGGCCCCACTTTATTCCTTTAATTATGTCTTTTATTCAATCCTTTTTTTTTCTTTAAAGAAAATTTTTTTCTTTAGATATGTCTGAGCATATATATGTTTAGTTTTTGTAATGGGTCTGTTTTCTTCTCTCTTCACCCCCAAATCCACCAACAATATAATGTAGCACCAATTCTTCCTGCAAAGGCATATTAAAAATAGGGGAAATTTTACCTAAAATCAAGCTCTTGTCTACTAGGGATAAGAACCTATACTTTTTTTTTACAACAGAGGGGCATCTCCCACCCTTAATGTATGTCATGGGGAACCAACCTAGACTCCAGGGAAATAGGCACTGGATGTCCAGCCTTGACTCTTGGATCCCAGACATAGAAACGACAGAGTTCTCCATAAAGCTCCAGGAACCAAGTCCCCTCCAGGACATTCATAATACTGCTCTGATGCCAATGTATGCCAGCTCTATATTGATAAACTGACAACTAGGAAATAGGAACAACTAGATTTAAGAGCAAGTTATCCTTTCTCACCACCCAATGATAAGACAAAATCAGAAGACATGTCACCCTTTAATCTGTGCTAAAACCAGGATTGCTATATACAGATGACTGGTTGTTACAACCAGAACTAAACAGTATTCATCCCGGGACCAACAACAACAGCAACAAAGAGCTCTAACCTAGTTTTTGGTCTACAATCTGTTCAACAAACAAGGTATCCAATTCCAGAGGTCTGATTGAGACAATCACAAGTGAATGGATCTTCCAGAAACATAACGAAAGACTTGACTCCTAGGAGCAACAAATGACCAAGAACACCGACTACAGAAGATGAAGTAAAACAACACTGAAGAATAAGAACTACTAGAACCACAAAGAAAGCCTTCATTATAAGCTCCATTCCTTGAGCTGCACAGTCACCAAGATCTCTAGATCCAGAGGACTGACTTCACCATCCATGACAAAACAAAAGTCTTCCATACATCACCAAAGCATGGAGGAGAGAGAGTAAAGGATCATGTAAGGAGTCTATAGTTAATACCAGGACAGTATACTTCAGGGATGGATAAACTCGATATATCTTAGGCAAAGGGAATTCCCTCTATAATATCCTCAATAATTATTGTGCCTAAGCAGGTGGAAAAGGAAAAAAAAGCATGAAATAATAATTTTTCCACATATATATATATTTATTGATTGATTAATTATTTTTGACGTCTTTATTTTGGTATAGATATTGAAGTGGATGTCTCCTTTTCTATTTTTATATAATTTTATCTTATCTTTCTCCTTTTTGCACTCCAGAATGATTTGAATTCAGAGCCGAGACTAATGTGTTGTGCTTCTCTTTATTGCTGCAGGGCTCACTGAATATCTAAATTGACATTTATTTTTGTATTGTTATGGTGTTTCAATTACCTTTTTCATATTCTCTCTCAAACTGAGGCAGATAGCCACTAGAAGGGCTCCACCCATTTTCAGCATACTTTTTAAAATTTATTTATTTATTATTATTTTTATTTTTTTTACTTAATCTTTACTCCATTCTATTGCCTTTCTTTCCCTCAAACAAAACCACATAACTCGATTTATCTAGGTTAGCCTCTCAAATAGAGGGAGAAACAAGGGAGGGCACCAGGACCAAACAGGTGTATGATCACTGATAGTAAGCTAGACAAAAAGGGGGCCACCGACTCTAGTAGCCTGGGGGGGGGTTGTGGGGCATATGGGTTGCAGAAAGGGAACGTGGAAGGGGGGGACAAATTTGGTGGTGGGTATTTCCCTGATTCAATGTTAATATGTACCTAAAATACAAATGTGAAAGATATGCAAGCCACTATGATCAAAATTAAAAAAATTAATAAATAAAGAAAATTTGTGAAATTTGTCATCCTTGTCAATAGGATCATAAGTCATTGTCTATATGTCAACTAAGCTTGTTGTTGCTAGTTGAGTTTTCTGTTGTTGGACTTGTTTGTGCAACTTATGTGCTTCTATAAAAATAGTTCATATTTAATTTGACATATTCCCATTGTGAAATCAGTATTAAAATATAGGGATGTCCACGGCCACATAGGAGGCTATATGGTCCACAACTTTGGAGATCTATGGAGGTGGATTCAAGTGTTCATATGGAGATAGGAATGGTGCGTGGGCCACAGTGTTATAAACTGTGAGGCTAGTAAATCCAAGAGTTTCTCTGGCTTGTTCATCAGGGCCTCTCTTTTGAGAGTTAGCTTGTGCAGAAATTGGCAGAAGGCTCTGGATAGTGGGTACGGCTACCTGACTTGCTGAATATACAGAAAATGTACAGAAATATGGGAGATTGGGGTGGGTGACTTGACACTAAACCATGCACAGAGATGGCAGCTGCAAAACTGGCATATCTGGAGCTCATTGATGGAGCCTTTGCAGAGATTAAGAGAGGTCTGGGTGTGGTGTCAATTACAGGAGCGGTCTGAACTTGCAGTCCTCAGGGCTTCAGCAGGTTAGGGATCTTGTGTCACCCTTCAAAGAGGCAGGTATGTCCATCAGTTTTTCTTGTTAGTTGGGCCTCTCTTTTGAGAGTTAGATAGGTCCATAAAGTGTTACCCACTTACACAGATATGGCAGCAGGCTCTGGATAGTTGGCATGTCTACCTGGACTTTGGTACAGAGGCCTGGGGCCTGGGGGTCTCCAAACTATGGCTAGATATGTCAATCAAGGCAAACTTTTACTATAATTATTTTCTACCCTAGAAAGTTCTTGAATTTTCTAGTTATTGAATACAACTATCAGTCATTTTCACTGGTAATGGAATATTACATATGAAGCATATCACTCATTTTCTTGTTTAATATTCTATTTGAGGATGCTCTGATTGAGCATTGAATTAGGACCAAGCATACAGCAGTAAAACATAAGGACCCTTTTACTTCAATAAATCTGTCAACTACTTAATTTTTAGATGCATTTTCAATGTGATTAGAACATATTCCAAACATTGCATTATGTGAGTCAAGATGTTGACTTATTCTTTATTTAACTTTTTAGTGTAGTGGGAAGGATCACAACTGGTGCTTAGAAGACACAGATTCATTACTAGTAATTTTCATCCAACTAGACTTTTGATTCAATGGAAGACCTCAATGATCTCCTCTGACCCTGGTTGTACTGGTACAATTATCCAGGAAAGCCTGATGATGCTTAGGAGCCCCAGGACTGCACTATATGGGAACTATGTGGGGCCAGGGGATCTAACTAATGTTCCCTAAGTAAAAAGAATGACTTTCACCACTTTACTATCTCTTTAGTCACTATTTTCATTTTTTTATTTTTCTATTTAAGGAAAATATGTCATATAATTGACATAGTTGATCATTATACACTGCTTTTCAGAAAAGTGAAAGCAAAAATATTAAAAATATAAAATGGAAGAGAAAAGAAAAAAAGAGTACAATATATTACAAATATACATAAACATGTACTATATTTTATATTTTTAAGTTGTATACTCAAATCATAGAATTGTTAATGTCTTAACTATAATATATTTTAATTTCTCTCTAAAAAGCTACTTTCCTTTCCTAAGTACTTATTCTCTTGTCATTATTTTTCACTCAGATAAATAAAATTTTGATGGTAACTTTAAAACCCATTTATTTATTTTCTCAGGTTTGTCTAAAATCCCATTTATATTGGGGAAAATTCTGTTTCAAATAAAATATTATTTAAATAAAAATATAAATTTAAGCAAACCAACATAAAGAAATAGTTCATTTTATGCTTAATAGGTATTAAAGATATAGTAAAGAACCAGATAGCTTCACTGTAATTCTCATGTCTGATTCTTCCTATGACCATAAACAAAGCACTAAGATAAATGAACCATCAGACATGTGTTCAAAGTACTTTAGGAGTCTAAAGCAGGAAGCACCTGTGAATGTCAGCAACATGAGCTCCAACTCCAAATAGAATAGACCCAGCAGCATGTGTTGGTCATATCACACACAGTGCTTTCTTGAAATTCACGACTTATTAGAGTTTTCTTTTGTGTTTCTCTTTCCCTATCTCTCTCTGAACTTGAACTGATTGCTTCTGTTGTGTACTAACTGTAGACCTTCCTGTGATCCCTGACACAGAAACAAACTCACAGTTTCCACTCTCACACCTGCTATTACCCTTTCCTTCAAATAGACCATTTATCCTGACAGTAAGTAAACTTGTCTGGGGAAGTATTCCTTGTGGAACTGTAGTTTGTCTTTTGGATTATTTGAAAGATCAAGTTTTAAGTTATCCTTTGATACTTAACGTAGGTATTTTCCTTCTATGAACAAGCTTAGAATATATCTTTCAGTTTCATGTAAAAAATACGTTGGAATGATAATAGTTAGGAACATTTAAGCTTTTATATAGAAGATATTTTGGAAATCTCTGTTTTTATACCAGTCTGATATAAAAGTAATGTTGTTCATGAAATGCTATAAAAACAGTCTCTGTGTCCTTCTAACTGTGAAAGACTTTGATTGCTAGAATAAATCTTCTGTCAATAAAAACCTTCCTTTTTCCTTTTCAAAAAATATTTTAAATTGAGGAAGAGTCACCAGCTGATCAAGTTCTTTTTATGAAATACTATGAATTCAAGACAGAATATTTGCCATCAGTATTAGAAAGAAAAGTGTATATATATATATGCATATATGTGCCTGAATATATCTGGATAATAAGGACACATTTATAATATTCTAGACTTAAGATACAGTTTTAAATGATACAAAGAGCTATCTGCTTTATTGTTCTTTGATGAAGACATTCAGTAATAGTTTTTTTCCCCAAAAAATTATCCTGTGAGTGAGATAGGCACACAGACCATAATAATATAGCACAGCAGAATGATTGGCAGATAACAATCTAGTATAGGTTGTCAATATAATTAAACATATCCATCTGTATTCAAAATTTGCATTTCTGTGCCCTTTTATGTTATTAAAAACTCATTCAACTTTTTTGTATCTTATAAATGCCATTTAATGGTATTCATGACTTTATTATATTTTTGTATATGAGAAGGATTTATCCATTCTTGACTTTTTACTACATTTAAATAAATAGATTTTATATTGTATACAGGAAATTTGAGTCCTTTTGAAATTTTATGTTTTTATTGAAATTTCACACATAGAGTAAGTCAACATGCTCTAAAGTGATGGGAATGAAGGGCAAATACACATGTCGATGAACAGTTTAAAATGAAGTTGAACTGCAATCAATGTCATAAATGATAACAACTTAGATACACATTATCAAAACTTATGATCAAAACTTAAGACAAAACTAAACTAAATACTTTAAAAAACATTGTATCTAAGTTACTTGACTTCATTTTACACGATATCTTTTTAAGACCTGTTACTAAAAACAAAGGCCATAAAGACAAAATTAACGCACTGGAACAGCATCAAAGACTAAAATTCTTTTCTTCATATATGACATATAAAGAAACAAAGCAAGATATACAAAGCATCATGAAAATAGCCCCTTATACTCTACCAAACTGTGTTTAATCAGAGGGGTTAAAAAAGATTTAGTCAACAGTGGTAAGTAAATATTAGCACTTGAATAGTAATCTTGTGTGTTGATACTATATCCCTAAAACATATAAAGGTTTAAATTATTTTAAGCCAACGTTACTTAAAAAAAATAAAGTCTCAGCAAATCAGGACTGGAAAGATAGCTGGACAATTGGAACATATGTTTTGCATGTAGGAGCCCTGGTTTTTAATCCCAGCACTTTATGATCCCAGCAAAGCAGGTCTGAGAGTAACACCCCTTAGTGTCGTTCAAAAGAAACCTATGCACAGCAAAGAAAATCCAAACAGATAGAAAGTAAACTTAGTGACCAGGATAAAATATTCAAAGATAAATCTGACAAATGTTAATATGTAAAATATATAATAACTATATACTTAAAGATGCATGTATTATAACTTCTAGCAATGTTGAAATTATTCTCTTATACTTGCAGTACTCTTAAACCAGTCTCCCCACTAGCATATCAAATCCCTGTAGCATGGTTCCATATTTCCTCCCCACTGCTCTAGTTACCTCAGTGCCCAGATCTGTTTATCATGGCTCAGGATAATTTTCCCCATTGGGTATTTTCTAATATGTTTATTTGTTTATACACAACATATGAATAAGTTAATCCACTATTTGTCTTTTGCAATTAATATCTGAGAGTTCACTTGGCATGACTTTCTCCAATTCTATCCAGATTTCAGCAAACTACAAAGTTCCATCTTTTCTCATAGCTGAGTAGTATGGCATCATACATCACAAACTCTTTATACATTCATATTATTGGGTTCTTTGGTTGCTTCCAGATCTTGGCAATCATTATTAATAAGCAATAATAATAAAAATGAATGTTCTTTTAAAATTTTATGCATTAGTATTCAGTCAGATATTTTGTATCAAAGTAGTGCTGAGGTATATGTTTCATTTCACTTTTGGCAATATATGACGTTAGAATTGTAAATTCTTTATTGTTGTTTTTTGTTTGTTTGGTTGGTTTTGTGAGAGGGCACATACAGGGAAGCTCAGAAATCACTCCTGGCTTGGGGGACCATATGGGATGCAGAGATCAAACCAAGGTCTGTCCTGAGAAGCTGCATGCAAGGCAAACACCCTACTGTTGCGCTATCGCTCCAGTCCCAAATAAATTGTAAATTCTATAAGGACGTATGTAGCGTGTTGGGGGCAGGACTACTCCTATTCTAGCAGTGCTAGGGATTCACAAAGATGATAGGAAGATAGGAAAATATGCTATGCTATGAGTTGAACCTTTGCATTCATAGATACAAAACTTGTGCCCTATCACTGAAATAAATACTTGGTCCACAAATTCACTTTCTTACAGTGGAGTGAGATCTTTAGTCCAGTATTTGGAACTATTCTTACCTTTGAATTTCTCACATAATACAAAAAGTTTTCATTTCTATATTCAAGAAAATCTTGTATCAGAGTGATTTAGTTTATTTTTGTTTCAATGAAAGAATAAGCTAAAACATCCATCTGAATAGGTGGTCTTGTGAGAAGTTGGGGTGGTAAAAAAATTATTTCTATCCCAATTCTGCCAAGATTTGTTACTGAGATGTATTTTCTGTTAGCAAGTTTCTACTTCATTATCAAAAGGACTTGGCCTTTTATAGGGGTATTGATAATATTGTCAATCTGTTTGCAGTGCTCCATAAATAGATTTATCTATCTTTTCCTATTTCTGAATCTTTGAGGAGAGAATGGGCCACATCAAGTGATACTCAGAATTTACTCCTGGTCTGTATTCAAATAAAATCACTGTTCAGGGAACCATTTGCTTGACTGAGGATTTTAACCAAGGTCAGTTACATGCAAGGTAAATGCCTTAAAACCTTACTCGCTCCACTTTACCTTCTATTTCTAAGAGCTAATTTCTAACTTATCTTTTCTAAACTAAATCCTCAATAAACTTCAGGCTTCGTAACTATTCCCTAATAAGTTCTATCTTTCCTCCATTGTACATTTTCATCTATTATTCTGCAAATTTATTCATTTATAATTAAAATGTTCTTATAGTTCTTCTATGTACATAGTAATTTGCTTATAGTTCTTAGATTCATAATTCATTAAACTCTTCCAGTCAGGAAGATACTATTCACAATAGTTCATAATGATTTTTATTTACAATATGGGAAAGAGGTTTGATATAGGGTATATAGAATTAGTGAGAGAAAATAAAGAATAATACTAAATCTAGGCTGCATACATATGACAAATTATTATGATGTATGCCCAAGTATGGGGTAATGCTACTTTCAATTATAAAAGTAATACTTGAATATATTTGCACAAGTCATGTAACATGACAGAATAGTTTAATTCTCTAAATATAGTAAAATTGATTTTTAGTAATTTTAAAGACCATATATTAAATGGTTGTTCATTATACATTTGAACATTTGTTCCAAGGCTAATTTCACCATCAATATAAAATTCCCTGCAACATTGTCCTGAGATTTCCACCCATTCCCAAGTCTATCCTCTTGACAGGCATGAAATAATATATTTTATACTGCTTGGTTATAGATAAATTTTTAATAAAAATTTTAAGTAGCAAAATAAGAAAAATTGTGAAAATTAATGTAACTCACAATGATGTCACTAAATCATTGTCAGAAGGTTTGAGAAGTGAATTGTTGCTAGTTAATTTTCTATTATTTGTTTTGTTTCTAAATTTTAGGTGAATGTAAAACCACATTGATGTCCAAATTGATGTTTCTTTCTACTGGGATGACAGTACTAAAAAAATTTGGTGTTATTTTATGGTCCATTTGAGGCCTTCTGTTCCAAATTCTAAGTTCTGTGGCTAATATTGCAGCTTTTGTGGTGTGGTTTCAACTGACATGGCTTCAAGAAGTGGGAGAAGGTGGGGGAGGGTGACACGCTCACTCCAAATAATGACCTGGTGAGGTCAACCTTAATACCAGCATATGTAGAGTTTGGTTGGTTTGGCATCTCCACAGATCTCCGTGGTTAGTAGTGAAACAGGCCGTTGGCAAAGCTGCAGTTGAAGGTGGTGCATACAGCTAGTATGACTTTTGGCATAGCAGGGACTTGGCTCCATCTCTCATTGAGATTGCAATTTTCAGTTGCGTGACTGGTGTACCCATGATTTCTCATGGCATGTTATATATCTCTTTTAATAATATGGTGAGTTTATAAAGCTTGCTGAATGCAGACATGATGACTACATTTGTAGGCATGGTTTTGACCACCAGAGTTTCTTGAAGTATAAGAAGGCAGAGAGGAGAGTGTGCCCACACTTACAAAAAGAGAAAAAGAAAGAGGAAAAT